>ML681993.1:43561799-43582445 GCA_007922195.1 Podocnemis expansa | reverse complement strand
AAGGTGATCAGGGAACAATGGTGCAAGCAGCCCCCACCCACAGTAAGGAAAATGCATTATAACTGGAAAAATCTACCTCCTGAGGTAAATATGGGATTGCATAATGCAATTAAAACAGGAAATGGAATCTGAAAAATACAGGATAGCAAATCAATTGGTACGTCTACATTAGGGGCTTAATTCAACTTAAGGAGGCATAAGTCAATGAAAGCAACTCCCTGGTCACATTTGTAGTTCATTAAGTCAACTTGCTTAAGTCGACTTAATAACTCCTGCACATAAAGTCAACTTTAAGGGTTAAGTTGACTTAATAAAGTCAACTTAATGCAGTAGAACCCATTAAGTCAACTTTATAAAGTTGACTTAAACAAACGGGCCTTACTAGGTTGACTTAATAAAGATGACTTTAAGTAGACTTTATGTCAACTTAACTGAGCCTGTAGTCTAGACATAGCCAATATGCTTGTGATAAGTAGGGGTGCTAATGCTAATGCATACCAGTGACTCCAAAGATGTAAGAAACATAAGAATGGGAACTGCTTCTTTTTTCCTTTGCTTGGAATTAAGAAAGCTTTAAGGCAATACAATGTTGTAACTTCTTTGACAGTTGAACTTGAAGTAATAATGCTGGCATTAAATTGGGGCATAGATTTACATCCAGTGGTCTGACTCCCTTATCAGGACTCCTGTATATTAGAAATGACATTTTGGTAGCAGAAATGATTTATAGAATGAAATATCACTGTTAACAATTGAGTTGACACAGTTGGGTGTAATCTTAATAGTAGCACTTGTCCACACTCATCTAAAGAAAGTAGACAATGAACTGGCAGACAAAATGGTAAATGCTGCTGTAAGCAAGAGTATATCAAATTAGATACCACATTGATTAGACTGGAGTATAAAAATCTAATTTAAAATTAGATGAAAGAGGAATGTCAGGAAATATGGGGTGGGTGGGAGGGAGATTCCATTAAATTTGCCCAGGAAATAAAAATGCCATTAACTCTAAAGCATAGGGATAGAAAGTGAAGTGGATCTATTTAGAATTGTAACTGGCTATTAAAGGGTCAGATATTTCTAACAAACAACTTTAAAAATGTGTTTTATGGAATGTGCAAGTTTCAGGAAACAGTTGATTATCTCCCATGGGAGTACAAAGAGTATACTGTTGAAATGGGCATTTATTTGAGGAGCTTAGATTCTTTGAAGTATCCACATTTACACTGAAACACACAGAAAGACCATCAACAAAAAGGAACCCGGGGGGGGGGAGCAATAATGCACTTCTTTAAAAATACAAAGGTGAAAAATTTTATTCTTGATTTCTATATGATCATAGACTCAGCAGGTGAATCTCTTTTACCATAAAATAGAAAGAGGATGAAGTTATTTGTATGCTCTGCCAAACTGGGAGCACTGGCATCTGTCTTCCACAGGGGTCCCCTGTGGAGGGAGCCCCAGTGGCACACTTCTCCAGGGCTCGAAGCTCTGGTGGCTCCCTTCTTTCTGGAAGCCCCAGCTCCCTGGCAAGAAGAGAGTCATGGCTCCCTGGCAAAAAGGGAGCCATGGGTCCTGGGGAGAAGGGAACACAGGTTTCCTTCTCACCAGGATACCCTGTGTGTCCTGGGAAGAGAGGACCTTCTGCTTTCTTCTTCCTGGAACTTGCAGGCTCCTTTTCCTTCTCACTGGGACATGTGACTCACTTTCCTCTGGGACCTGCAGGGATTCCCTGCTGTGGGGATTTCCCTGATGCTGGGAAAACGCAGGTCCCTGTGAGAAAAAAGCCATGCGTCCCTTGGGCTCTCCATATCCACACTTTAAAAAGTTAAGTCAACTTGTTCGTTCAATTTATCAAGGTTGAGTTTAAGTCGACCTTGTTAAGTTGACTTAACAGAGTCAACTTAACTTTTCAAGTGTAGAAATATCTATTATAAGTTTTAGCCCTAAAAGAAGAGTAAACTCAGTGAGACTGTGGTAGAAACTTGCTGGTAAGTTTGGTAACACAAAACAAAAAGGAAAAAAAATACAGGAAGAAGGCAGCAAAGAGTCTGGCAGAATTAACCTGATTTCCTGTTCTAGTACTCCTGAAGTGAAACCTTGTGTTGAGGATGACTTTGGGTTACCTTGCCCATCACTGCTAAGATGATTGCACCTGAGAAAGGATCAAGTATCATTAAAAGCCTGAGAGAAGGGTACACAATCCAGGGGCCAGAGATAAGGCCAGCAGCCAGCCAGAGGTATCAGCCATTTGTTTTGTTGAACTTTATTTGTTAACCTAGAGGGTTCAGACTAAACTATCACTCAGCTATAGGGACAAGTCATAAGAAATGTAGATGGTCTTTGGACTGGAGTGACTTTGGCATGAAATTACATAGCTGGAACTGATTTCTAAAACAGACACAATCAGATTTGGTCCGAACAGGGACTTGGAATGTTTAGCAGATTACAAAAACTTATTGTCCCTGTTCACCCATTCCCATCTTCCAATCAACTGGTGAGAATGGGCCTCATCTACGATAAGTGAAATGACTTTCTTAGCACTTCCTTTCCCCACTGCAATACTTCTCCTTCATCCTGTCATGTGTATATATACTTCTCAGCAGTTGCTTCCTTTCATGGATTTAACAAAGTGGTTTAGAGCCCACAAAAGCTTATATACAAAGAAATTTGTTAGTTTTTAAGGTGCCATGGGGTTCTTGGGCTATGTCTATATGTAGAATCTTATTTTGAGTTAAGTTATTTTGAAATAAGTTATTTCAAAATAAAATCCTTAATTCACGTTAGCAACTCAAAATAAGGAAAAACACCAAAGAGAAATATCAAGTCCTGCCACTGAGGCAGCAGGGGCTGGGCTTTCCCGGCACCCAGTCCCTCACCCTCTGGCCACCTTCAAGCGGCCAGGGATGATACTGGCTCCCACAGCCCCTGGCCGCCTGCAAGCGGCCAGGGCAGATGTCGGGTGCCCCGCCCCTGGCAGGCTGCTCAACCTGGTTAGTTTTACAGAAGGGAAACTGACCAGGCTACAGAATCCAGCCACTCTGCAACCTGGTCAATATCATGCCTGTGAAATTGACCAGGTTGTGGAGCCTGACAGGGGCTGGGGGAGTGGCATAACCCCTGGCCGCTTGCAGGCAGATAGGGGCTGGGGGGGCCAAGGTGCCCCTACAGTTCAGTCCCTGCCACCTGGGAAGCAGCGGGGGTGCAGGGTGCCCCAATCCTGCTCACCCAGCTGCCCAGGCTACATGGCTATTTGGGGGGCAGCCGGGGCTGGCCCCAGCTGACCCCGCAGCCCTGTCTGGACAGCTGCTGGTGGGGTGGCCGGGTCTGAACCTGGCTCAGCTCACAGCACGGGCTCTGCCACAGCTCGCTGGGAGGACGGTGCGGAGCTGGCAAGCTGGGCCCAGCACCAGCTGCCTTGTGAGCTGCAGTGGAGCCCAGGCTGCAGGGCGAGCCAGGTCCAGCCCAGGCCGCCCCACCAGCAGCTGCCCAGCCCGGGCTCTGGGGTGAGTGGGCTCTTGGACCCCAGCCCCTCAGTGCCTCTCTGCACCTCCCATCAGCACCCTGGCCAGGGTGCTGATCAGCTCCCTGGCCAGGGTGCTGAGGGAGTGTGGGACTTCCTCCCAGGGTGCCATGCACATATCAATATTACACATATCAATATAACACAGCCAGACATGGCATTTTGAAACCACAGTTTCAAAATAACCCTCATTTTGATATATAACAAGGTTTTATTATATCAAAATGATTTTCCTTATTTCAAAATAAGGGAGCTCCTTATTTCAAAATAAGGAAACATCTTCTTGGCCTGTCAACTTTTAATTTGAAACAACCCTTGTTGTTTTGAATTAAAAGCCTCATGTGGACATAGCCTTGTTGTTTTTTTCTGTATACAGATTAACACAGCTAACCCTCTTGTAAATGGCCTAAGATAGCCATGAAGAGTTCCCCCTATTTAGGGGGATTCTACATGAGCATTAAACTTTAGCTGTCATATACCTACAGTGCTGTAAGCCATATAAGGGATCAGAACATGGAGGGAGTTGTGAGCAGAGGAAGCATAGCAGGGTGCAGTTCCATTGTACCCAATTCTCCTATGATGCATGATTCTGAGGGGTCTTACACAAGTGGCAAAAGTGAAACTGTCCTCTTTGACTTCCTGCACAAATTGTCAGTTGAGAATCAGGGAGATTTTTAGTGGCTGGTACACAGTAGAGAATCAGTCCCTTTTCAGCACCTCTCCTCAGACTTATTTTGCATACATCTATTGCATACTTTTCCTCCTGTAACCCCATTGTTCTACTACCATAAGGACATACACTTACTTATTAGGATATGATTTGACTAAACATATACATTACAACTGAATGCAGTGTCCTGTGATCTGGAGGACATGTACAAAGAATTATAGAACTTTAGGGTTGGAAAGAACTTCAGTATATCATCTAGCTTAACCCTCTGCTCCAAGCAAAACCAACCATAACAAAATCATCCCAGTTAGGGCTTTGTCAAGCCTCACCTTAAAAACAACCAAACAGACAAACAAACAAAAAAAAAAAAACCCTCTAAATATTGCTACCACCTTTCTAGATAAACCATTCCAATGTTTTAACACCCTCCTAGTGATTTTTTCCCCTAAAATCAAACCTTGAACTCCTGCACTGAATTTTGAGACCATTGCTCTTAGTTCTATCATCTACTAACACTGAGAACATGTAGCTAAAGATTGCTATCAAACCCCACCTCATTTTTCTTCTGACTAAACAGGACAAGTTCCCTCAGTCTCTCCTCATAATTCATTGTTCCCAGCCTAATAATATTTTTTGCTGCCCTAAGCTAACCTTCTTCCAGTTTGTCCACATCCCTTCTGTATCAGGACACCCAAAATTAGACAAGGTGTTCCAGATGTGGCCTCACCAGTGCCAGATAGAAGGTAATAATTACTTCCTTCAAACTGCTGTCAGTGGTCCTACTGTACAACATATTATGCCATTACCCTTCTTGGCGATGAGGGGCATAGTGTTGACTCACATGCATCTTCTCATTTACTGTAACCTCCAGTTCCTTTTCTGCACAACTGCCACTTTGGTAGCTGGTCCTTAGTCTACAGCAGTGCATGTGATTCTTCCATCCTTAGCACAGGAGTCTGAACTTGTGGAATCCTTGTGGAATCTCTCTTTTTTTTTTTTTTTTTTGTGGTCCAGTCCTCTAATTTGCCTAAGTCACTCAGTATCCTATCCCTGCCCTCCAGCATATCTAACTCTCTGCCATCTTTGTGTCATCTGCAAAATTGATGAGGATGAAATCTTCAATACCATCCAAATTATTAATGAATATTTTGAACAAAGCTGATTTGAGCATTGACCCTTGGGGAGCTTCACTTCTCTACCAGCTGCTAACTAGACATCAAGTCAATGATCACTACCCATTGAGCCTGATAATCTAGCAAGATATCTGTCCATCTTGTAGTTTATTCACCCACCCCATACTTCTTTAACTTCCTAATAAAAATATTGTGGTACACCATATCAAAAGTTTTGCTAAACTAAAGGTATATCACACCCAATACTTTCTCCACATTCACAGAGCCAGTTATCTAATTGTAGAAGGGAATCAGGTTGGTCTGGCATGATTAGCTCTTGGTAAATCCATATTGACTGTTCCTGATCATCTTCTTTCCTTCCAAATACCACAAAATGGATTCCATAGTGACCTGCTCAATAATTTTTCCAGAGACTGAGTTGAGGCTGACTAGTTTGCAGTTCTGTGGATCCTCCTTCTTCCCTTTTTGAAGATAGGTGCTTACGTTTCTTTTTCTCACTCATCTACAACCTCTCCCAGTCTACATAAGTTTTCAAAGGTAATGGCCAATGACTTTGCAATCTTATGTGTTCTGTCTGGCCCAATGGACTTGTGCATGTCTAGCTTTCCTAAATAGTTCTGAACCTATTCTTTCAGCACTGAGGGGTACTCACTTCCTGTTCATTTTGTGATGCTCAGGGGAGTAGTCTGGGAGCTGACCTTGTCTATAAAAAAGGATGCAAAAAAAGCATTAAGTCCTTTAGCTGTTTCCACATCATCTGTCACTGGGTTACCTTCCCCACTCTGCAAGAAACCCATACATCCATGACCTTCTTCTTTTTACCGACACACCTGAAGAAACCCTTCTGGTTACCCATCACCTCTTGTTAGTTGTGACACCAATTGGATTTGGTCTTCTTGATTTCACTGTTGCATGCTCAAACAGTAGCTTTATACCCCTTGTTAGTGATCTGACTAAGCTTCCACTGCTTCCTTTTTGATTTTAAGCTTATTTAAGATCTCTTTGTTAAGTCAAGCTAGGTTTATATGTAGGCATCTAAGATAACTTCCAAAATGCCTACTTTCTCAGAATCAAGCCTCTCCTGCTGCACCCTCCTCCATGCACTTTCTCCTGGTGTCCTGCTTTCCCATTTTCCCACTTTCTGGATTTAGATCCCTATCCCCCATCAAATCTAGTTTAAAGCCCTCCTCACTAAGTTATTCAACATCCCTGTTGTTCTTTTCTCTCTTTGTTAGAGCAAGTCAATCTCTTACCAACAATCCTTGTACCTGAAAAAGGTATCCCATGGTTGAAATATCCAAAGCCCTGTTCCTGACTCAACCTGCCTAACAACACATTTATTTCTGCTTTTTCTCAACAGGGAGAATGGACTAGAATGCCACTTGTGCCTCAAACTCCTTTATCCTTCTTTCCAAAGGCACACTGTCTGCAGTAGTCAGTTCAAGGTCATTCTTAGCAATATCATGGGTGCCCACATGGAGGAAGAAACAAGAGTGGGTAGCAGTCTGAGAGACTTATAAGTCTTGACAGACTTTCTTTCACATCTTGAATTCTAGCTCCAGGCAAGCAGCACACTTCTTGAGTTTCCCAACCACAACCATCCATCTTTTTCTCTTGGGAGTGGTGGTCACGAAACCTCAATACCTAAGACAATACATCCCTTGCCTTTTGATTGATGAGGCCTCTTTCGTATCCCTTCCCTCATACAAATATTCCAAATAATACTCCTCCATAGTACCTGTGCAAAGAACCTAAAAATGGTTACTGACATCTATCTGCACCAGGGCTCTCCTCTTTTTATTTCTGGAGGTCACATGCTTCCCATTTTCTTCCCCATTCTTCTGTTTCTCCTCTTCAGCCCTTTCTAATATTTTTGGCTACATTTTTTTGTCTGCTGTACCAAATCGTGAAAAAAATATCGAGAAAGACTCCATTTTCTCTGACACGGTATAGGTTTGATAATGGGGTTTCTGGCCCTTTAACTCCCCCCCCCCCCCGCATATGGAGACCAACTTTAAAGTTCTTACAGATGAAGTTGCTTCTATGTTCTGGAAAAAAAGACAAACATGACACATCCTACAGAGGTCACAACTGATTGCTCATTTTACATTTAAAACATTACCTCAGCTTTAATGTAAAATGTCTATGGGGGGTTGTTTTTTTGTTTTGCTTTGTTTTTCCCCACTATTTGTCCTAAGGCTTACTCTTAACGGCTAGTAAACATTTTTATAGAAAACCAAGATTATAGATAACCTCATCTACAGAACTCCCATACTAATATTCAGGTTGCTGCTTATAGTGTAGAGCTGTTGCAAGCTTCATCTCAGCTGAATTGACTTCTGTGCTGAGCAGTCCCTGTAACTTTTGTCCATAAGTAATATTGTTTAATATTTTTAATTGTACAGTGTTATCTTAGGTCCCCAGACATGGATCAGTCCCATTGTGCTAGGCACTGGACGTAATACTTTACATTTTAATTTAAGAGGGGAATGAAAATGTACCATCAAATGGAAGTGAAGAAGTAGAGGAGAAGGAAACAATAAAATGCCCAGGTTTTACTGAATGTGAAAGCAGACCTTGTTTGGTGAAGTGAACATGGAACTGAGAACCAAGAATTCTTTCTTCTGAATCTTCTTCTGTGATCTTGATTAAATCACTGAAGGTATGATTCTGCCAACATTGTTCATTTTGAGTAGATCCTTGCTTGGTGAGTAGTTCAATTTAAATCAAACAGTTTCAGGACGAGCAGTCTGGGCTCTGATTCTCTTGCAGCAGAAGTTTGGAAATGACTCAGAAATCAACTTTTAAATACTAAATAAATCAGTTAAATTATGCTTAGAAAAAATTTCCCCCAAATACTAAAACCTGCCCTATTTATAGCTTTAGAATGGCAACTGGGTACTTTTAATTGGGTGACCTGAAACATTCCTTCATATACCCATACAAAATGCTAAATCTGGCTCTGGATTTGAGAGACTTCCCCTATGTAATAGAGAAACTCATTCTTGAACATTTAAAAACACAACCTGAAAAGGTATGGAGAACAAGAACAAAGAAGATGGCACTGGCATAAACGAGAAAGAATTTAAATGAAAATCTCTGAGAATTTGAATGCACAAGTTAAATTAGCTTTGCATGGTCCTAACTTTTGTATTCAACATTTACACATTTAGTAACCTCAGCTAACATTGACCTTTGTAGAAAAATGGGGCAATATTTTCACTTGGGTGAACTGTTACTGGACAATTTCTACAGTGTATTACGTAGAAACATGCATTCCATCAACATCAAGTATATATGTTATCTTTTTTCATCTTTTTATTTTTTCTGGTGTGCAAACATTGCTATGATCAGAACAAGGATAAAATCCACTGTGTGAGCTACATTAATCCAGGGTATAACACCAATGAACACCTCACTCCCTTGGATTTGGCTCCTTGCACTGAAGGCAGAGGAATTTCTTGTAATTTACCAAGACAGTAATAGAGTAGAACATCTTATTCCAAAGGTAAGAATGTATATAACTTGCTTTTGTTTGTATTTTTATTTAATTTTTAAGTCATAGAATCTTACCCATTTACCTAGCTACTGGACATATTCACGATTAAATACAGTTGAAATAGAATTAATAAATTAACTCCATGCAGCTGACAATAGATGACATTAAAGGAGGATCCCCCCCATGTCTATTAACCTCATTCTTCAGCAAAGCAAAACACAAACTCATAGATAGCATCCCCAAATCTTTTCCTGGACAGTTCTTAAAGAAAAGGGCATGCTCCAAATCATGTATCTTGAGCACCAGCCTTAGTAAAAAAAAATGGAATTTTTAGAATTAGACATACAATGAATTAATTAACATAGTGTAATCTCACCTCTGAACACTCTTCTACTGATTAAAACTGGTTATATTGTTTTAGTTTGTCTCTATAAATTAATGGACACAATCAAAACTGTTAGAAACCAGTGTTAACCCAATAATGTCCTTACACAAAGTGGTGTCTGTGTAACTAAATAGCAGTAGTATGCCAAATTCAGTTAAATCGGTATAACTCTGTGTACACAACACCACAGAAAGTGAAGAGAAACAAAAAAGAGAATGGATAAAAAGAGAAATAAAGGACAGAAAGATCAGTGGTCCAAAAATATGAATATTTTCTCAATATGTAATAATGAATGAAACAGTGGAGTAATGAATAAATAATAATAACATTTGAATATGTTACATTAATGTCCGGTTTGCCCTGATCTTTGTGCAAGCTTTGTTGGTATTAGTGGGAGTCTCATTGGTATTATGTAGATATAAATTTATACCCCAATCCCTAGATTGCTACTGAAAGTAAAATTTGTCCCCACCTACAAAATGAGTATGATACCATTGAGCCAAATCCTCATCAATGTCCACATTATTTTCCGCCTTAGAAATTGAGAAACAATCAGATTTTTTTTCTGAAACTGTTTCACAATAGCACAAAAGCTAACTTAGTTTTTTTTAAAAACAAACAAAAAACTGCTTTCTTTGAATTTTAACCATCTCTGGCTTCTTGAAATTTTACCTGTTCTTGGTATTTAGCAAGACAGCTTAGTAATGTAATAAAATATAAACTTGTGCATTAAAATAATTTTATTTTCCCACTGCCTCATTTTGCTGGAGGTTCTCGCACTGTGGTATTCCTTTATCCGGTCAGGCAAGTGGATTCTGTTTGCCTGTACTCAGGCAATTCTGCTTTTTCCCTTTCTCTCTATTTGCTACCTTGCTTCCTCCTATTCTCACCTGCCAGGCTGTGTCATTATAGGCTAGTTGTGCAATTGTCAACAAGACTTGTGGATGAGCTGTAGAGCTGCAACACTTTTAGTGGAGGTGCAGTCTCTCCCAGGGCTGATTTGTACACACACACACAGGGTGAATAGCTGAGACTGCTCATTCGGATGGCACATATTCTTTCCCAATGTACGAGCTGTTTTCCACAAGTCAGTGACAAGGACAAGAAGGATCCCTCAATCATGATTCTTTTCTGCCTCTTTCTACCTGCTTCTGGGCTATTTGCTCAATGGGCAAAAGAGGTGGTGATCCCTGCTCACAGGAATATTAGTATAAGTAGCTCTTTCATGTGCTACACAAGGGCATATGATTCCTCATACATAAACACACCCTGAGCCCATACAATAGCCCATAACAGTTTGACCCTTGATTAAAGTATGTCTCTCCTTCATAAATGCCTTAGCTCTCAACAAACCTCTTCTCCTGTGCAGTGAGACACATTCTTTTCTTTTCTAAGTTTTTTTTCCCCTAATTCCAAAGCTGTTCCATGTTCATTGATTAATGTGTTATAATCTTTTCACTTCTTCTCTCACATCCACAGCGGCATTCCATCTGCCCCCCAGCCTCCCCGTGAATACTGGCCCCACTCCTTATGATACATTATTGAGCCTTCTTTATTAGAAGGAGTAAGAATATTTTAATGTCAAAATCAAAACAAAACTTTTGTTTTCTTTTCCTATAACAATATTTTTAGAATTGTCCACAAATAAAAAAAGATTACTTATTCACAAGGCCCTACTCATTAATGCCATTAGTTCATAAAAAATGGTAAAAGAAGGGAACATAATTTTCTCTCATATTTCTTGCAGTAGATTTTGCAGGTACTTGTTAGCCCACAAATACCATGGAAAGTCATATAGTCATATCACTTAACATAGCCTAAAGTAAATGCAACTAGAAATTTTCCATCTTTGTGTGAACTGAAATATTTCACACACACACACACAAATCCTTCATCATGAAAAAAAGTTGCTTGAAAGTAGTTACTATCTGAAAAATGATTGCATAAATTGCATTGTCCAAATGCATTGTTCAAGTTGGTAAATATTAAGTATCGTACAGAAGAAACTGAAGTTTTGGGATGAAGAAACTGGGATGATTTATTTGCCTTTGGTCCTGCTTTGAGCAGGGGATTGGATCAGATGACCTCCTGAGCTTCCTTCTAACACAAATCTTCTAAGATTCAAAGCTAATTTTGTCTTTTCTTCAAAAGTGAAAAGTACTTTGGATAATATTCTTTCTTCCTGGTGACTTCCATACTTCTGATAAAGTGTTTCCACTTTTCTATAAGAATATGTAGAACATAGAATCATAGAACCGTAGGGTTGGAAGGGACCTCATAGGTCATTTAGTCCAACCCCCTGCCAGAGGCAGGACCACTCCCACTAAACCATCCCAGTCATGGTTTTGTCTAGCCGGGCCTTAAACACCACCTCCCCAGGCAACTCATTCCAATGCTTCACTACTCGCCTAGTAAAAAAGTTATTGTTAATATCCAGCCTCGACCTCCCTAACTGTAATTTGAGACCATTGCTCCTTGTTCTGTCCTCTGTTACTACTGAGAACAGTCAAGCTCCATCTTCCCTGGAGCATCCCTTCAAGTAGGTGAAGGTTGCTATCAAATCCCCCCTCAATCTTCTCTTCTGCAGACTAAATAAGCCTAATGCTTTCAGTCTTTCCTCATAGGGCTTGTGCTCCAGCCCTTTAATTATCTTGGTTTCCCTCCTCTGAAGCCTAGCAAAGTAGTAACCCATGCATAGCACCTTCAGACTGTAGCAAGTTCCTTAGGTGTATCTGTGCCAATATATTTCATCAAAACAAAGGAGTCCTCTGACATATGCATTAAATGAATTAATTAGACTTTAAAAGTGCCACAGAACTCATTGCTTGTTTTTTAGACAGTAAAACATCTTAGGGGTATGGACTGTCTTACTACAGAATGTGGTCAAGATGCTTGGGTCAAACAGTGCTTGATTGCTTATTTGAGTTTATAAGTGCTACGCCAAAAGAAAAAAATAACTGACAGTCTTTAAAGACTTGTTCAGTAATCATAGTGAATGGGACATTGTGGATGGGGGTGAAAATGCATTAATACTTAATAAAAAATTACTTTTTTGCCCAGCAAATATGTCAGGATGATTAGGAGAGACTATGCACAAGTCAAACAAACTGCTGCACAGTTAACCATTATTTATAAATAAATGTTGAAAACTTGAGTGACTCCTCAAGTAATATATTCCAGTTAAAATACTGTACCCTCTGATAAATTGAAGAACTGTCCTCTAAAATGGTTTTGAATGCACCATAGTCATTCACTCAACGGTTGTTGCTATCTCCCCTTTACACCTGTACTTTCAACAAAAATTAATTTCACCTATATTATTTGCTATGATGGTAGTAAAGTTATTACAGTATGACACTCTCACAGGGTCAATATAGCTTGCTTTGAAATAAGTATCTAAAGGTCACTATGCCAATTACTCTTCATAAACCTTTCTGTGTAAGACTTTCTATTGCTGATTTTCTCATTACAATAAATTCATAATTTGAAGGATAACAGTTTCATAACATTCTGAAATTAGTTTTTTGTTTTTTTAAAAAACAATAATATGGCACAAACTCTGTAAGGAAATAGTGGTGAACTTATATGGGCCTCAGGGTTTCTTTACATTCCCAAATATCAGAATATTACTAAAAATAGATGTTCTCAGTAATCAAAATTCCAGTAAAAAGATGACATAAGAAAGAAAGAAAGAAAGAAAGAAAGAAAGAAAGAAAGAAAGAACCTTTATTTACAGTAACTGTGTTGGTCCACATAAAGAGTGGAGTGTAAAAATCATTGTCTCAAAACAATATCATTTTCTTTTCCTGCTACTTCTGTGTTTTGGAAAGTATATAATCAAATGTAATTAGAAAAAAATATAGTTCCAAAATACCTGTGAAGATTCCTTGGAAGTAAAACAATTCCAAATGTAGGAGAAAATTAACACTAATTAAATTAGGACAAATTTCTCAGGTGTCTCATCTGTTTTCATTACTATTCTCTCATTCATATCTTTCTGTTGATTCTGATTGTTGTAATGATAGGACTAAAGAATAGTGCAGAGTATTATAGATCAGATTTATATCCATAGTGTTTTAATGCTATCATTTTCTGTTCTTTTTTTCTAACTGCATCATAGGCAAGGGCTTCTAAGAGATTTAGGGCAAGGCCCATGAGGGGATCACACAGCATAATAGGTCACACGGTGGCAATTCCAGGAGGAATTCCAGGAACGAAAGTGCTTCCATGAGGTACTATGCATTCTAGAGCATTCTGGCTTTAAGGAGGGATGTGCCTATTGCCCCAGCCTGAGCAAGGATGCAGCATGTTATCTCTTCATGACCAATCGTACCCTGCCCCGCCCACCCACTTTTAAGCTGGCGAGCAGTTGGATAAAAGAGAACAGTGATCCCTGTACTGAAGATGGCAAAGGTGCAGGAATTGTCACTGACTTTTTATTGGGAACAGGATATTTGGGGTGGGGGGGTGGTATAGTCTTGCGACAGTTAGTTTCTCTCCATCATCTGTCCTTCTTCTATGACCCACTACCAATGGCTGTGTCTACACTGGGAGTTTAAGTCGACTTAAGCGCCCTTAAGTTGACGTAAATAAAGCCCAGGCTACACTGCAAGACAACAAAGTCAACTTTCCTGGTTGCTAAAGTCAACTTTATAACTTCTATTTATAAAGTTGATTTTATAGTTAAGCCAGCTTTATAAGTCAACTTAAGGCAATGTGACCAGGGAGTTTTCTAAAGTCTACTTAATTGGCCTCCTAATTATAGAGATCATAGAGATGTGGGCTGGAGAGAACACACAACACAGCTGGGACTGATTCATATCGAAACTCCCCATGTTCTCCAACTGATCTGGCATCTCCCCCACTTCTGAGCCTGACCCCACATCTCAACCCAACCCCAGCATCTCCCCACATCTCAGTGCAACCCGGCACCACCCTGCATCTCAACCCGACCCCGCATCTCAGCATGACCCAGCATCTCTCCTGGCATCTCAGCCTGACCCTAGCATCTCCCCACATCCCAGCCTGACCCTGCATCTCAGCGTGACCCCGGCATCTCCCTGCATCTAAGCCCAACTTTGCACCTCAGCAAGACCTAGCATCTATCACTGGGTTTCAGCACAACCCCACATCTCTGTCCTACTCAGCATCTCAGCTGATCCCAGCATCTCCCTGGTTCTCAGTCCAACCCTGCATCTCAGCCCGACCTGGCATCTCTCACAGTTCTCCAGCCTGACCCCCATCTCTCCCATTCTCAACCAGGACCCCACATCTATTCCATTATCAGCTGGACCCTGCTTGTCCCCCGTTCTCAGCTAGACCTTGCCTGGCTCCCTCTTCTCTGCCCAAACCCATATATCTACCCCCTTGCCCTTCTCAGTCCAACCCTTCCTGTCTCTCCCCCTCTCCACCCAACCCTGTGTGTCTCCACTTCTCAGAGCACTCCCCCAATATTGTTGTAAAACAATATAGAAATCTTGAGTCACTGTTTAAGATTAACAAATTTATGTATTGGGTGAGCTTTTGTGGGAGAAAATTCCACTTCATCAGACAGTTTGAAGATGGTGGAATTTACAGAATGGTAGGAAATAAATGCAGGGGCGTGTAAGACATAGGATCAGGTCACACTGTAACAGCAAATCAAAGCAGTTGCTAAGATTCAAACTCTGGGAAACAGCACATAAGAAAGAAAGAAAGAAATAAAGTTGCTATTGCTTTTAGATTAGATTGTGTGAAAGCAGGATTGAAACCTATGTTTTTTTTGTTTTGTTTTTTTTTTGTCCCCCCCCCCATTACAACAGGTGAATTGACTTCACCTTCCTCTATGTGCTATTTCCCTGTATTTGAATCTTAACAACTGCTGCACCCTGTCTCTGCACTGGCAGTTGCCCTGCAGCACCTGTTCCAGAGCCAGAGGAGTCTAAGCAACACAGGGAGGGTGTGGAGTGCTGTGCTGGCACGCCACTAGGCTATGTCAGGCTCCCTGACCTCCCTAGTCTCCCTGTTGCCACACACAATATGGATGATGGTGTGGTCACTCACTTCTTGTAGTAAAGGAGTGTCCAGGAGAGAGGCACACTTCTGCTGTGGTGCACTGAGGGCCAGGTACTCACAATGCACCACTCAGAGGGCAACCTAGCATCTGCCAGTGTGGACGTAGGCAGTCTCCCGGCATTTTGAGTGTGGACATGCTAAGCCAACTTAATGAGGTCGACTTTAAGCCAGTTTAAAGTAGACCTCATTAATTTGGCTTAACCAAGCCCTGTAGGCTATGTTCACATGTAAACTTTTATTTTGAAATAAGTTAATTCAAATTAAGGGAAGCTATCAAAGCAAAATAGCATGCCCTGCACGTGGACATGCTATTTCGCTTCAGGAGAGGAGCAAAGTGGGAGATGTGGCAACATGGCCAACTTGCTGGGCCATGTTGCTGGCCATGTTGGCAGCCATGTTGCCAGCCAATCGCATAAAAGCAGGAACTGACCTCCCCTCCCTGTCCATTGTGACTCCCAGGAGCTTGCGAGAGAGATGGCTATGCATGCTCCTGAGCTCCCATACCATCCTCAAGCACTTGGTAGCCCTGCTGCTAGCCTGCAGGGTGCTGCCTTGCTGTGGGACACACTCTTCCCTGAGGCTGATGAACCCAGGGCTGAACCCCGGATCACCGTCTCAGTGGTCCTCCCAACAGCTATAGCTCCCTGTCCCCCTTCTGTGCCACAGCGCATCTGGGCAGTGGGCACCAGGACAGACTGGTGGGAGCGGGTTGTCCTGAGAACCTAGAGCAACAAGCAGTGGAGGAGGAACTTCCGGGTGAGCAGGGAGACATTCACACACCTCGTCGCCGAGCTCACCCCAGTCCTGCGCCAAAGGGACATGGTGATGATGGCAGCCATCACTGTGGACAAGAGAGTGGCCATCACTCTCTTGAAGATGGCCACTCCTGAGTCCCACAGGTCCGTTGCCCAGCTCTTTGGAATCAGGAGGTCCACCATCAGGGAACTGCTGCTGCAGGTTGCTCACACCATCAACATAGTACTGCTGCCACGCCTCGTCACCCAGGGACTGCTTTCCGAACTGCGAGGGGATACTCAATGACACCCACATCCCCGTGCAACCCCACCACACAGGGCAGCCGAGTACCGGAACAGGAAGGGATACCACTCAGTCATCCTGCAGGCCCTTGTGGACCATCGGGGCATTGTTCAGAACTGCTACATCAGATGGCCGGGGAGAGCACAAGACACCAGGGTTCTGCTCAACTCCTCCCTATACCAGCACATGGAAGTAGGCACCTTCTCTCCGCCCCCATAATATCACTATTGGGGAAGTCGAGGTGCCTGTCCTCATTGTTTCGGATGTGGCCTACCCCCTCCACCTCTGGCTCATGCGCCCCTAAATGGGACCCCAGGATGCCAGGCAGCAGCTTTTTAACTGCTGCCTCAGCCACTGCCGCCAGGTGGTTGAGCAGACATTTGGCAGACTGAAGGCCTGCTGGAAGTGCCTCCTCACACACCTGCACCTCGCTGAAGACAGAATCGCACAGATCATCAGTGCCTGCATGGTACTTCATAACCTCTGCGAGCTCTGGGGCGAGCCAGTACCCATCATGTGGGAGGCTGAGGCAGAGCTCATCAGTGCCTGGTTCCAGTAGCCAGAGATGTTGGCCCCAAGGGAGCAACTGCTGCCCAGAGTGCATGCAGTGCAAGAGGCACTGAGGGACCTGTTTGTCCAGGAGAACATCGGAGGGCCAGGCCTGCCCCACCACACCATCTGCTCCCCCGTTCTCCCACAGCCAGCCCCCATCCATCCCACCTACATCCTGAACCCAACCCAATAAAACACTGAACTCAAACTATTAACATGGGTGAACTTGGTTTATTTACAGGGGTTAGGGAAGGTGAAGCTTGGGAAGCAGGAAGGGTCAAGTGGGGGCACAACAGGGGGGCTTCAGTGGGTCAGGGTATGTGTGTGGGGGCACAACAGGGGACACTAAACTGGGACATGGGGTGTGGCTGGGAGGTTTGGGGACAACCAAGGGGGCATATTAGGGGGGAAGCACCCCTGGGGCATGCCCCACAGACCCACGGCCCTCCCCAAGGCCACCCCAGGTCTGGGGGCGCCGGCGGCGAGGAACTCTGGGGTCCCCAGGGGCAGGTCCTTCTTGGTCCGGGGGGACAAGCCAGGTGGCAAGCTGGTGGGCAACCATGTGGAGGTTCTCCAGCATGGTTGCCTGGTGCTCCATCACCACTGCCTGGTACTCCATGGTGGCCATGAAGCTGTCACCTGCGGCCGCGGCACGCTGGAGCTGCCGGATGGCCGTGTCCTACCACCTGCCCTGCTCCAGACACCAGGCCCCAGATGAGTCTTCGGCCCTCTGGCCAAGGTGGAGGAGGCTGGCCAGGATGTCATCCCAGGTCTGGCAGGCTTGCCTCCCGCGACAGGCAGTGGTTGGCAGGCTCCTCAGGGGAGGCTGGAGGGTGGGCGCAGGAGCTTCAGGGCAGAAGGGAGAACAGTTACTGTGAGGCTACAGGCATGGTGTGTGCAGCCTATGAGCTGCAAACAGCCCTGCCCTGACAGCCAGCAGGTTTCCCAATCTGTGTGCTGTGTATGCTGCACTCAGGGGGCATGTGGCCTTGTGGCCCACAGTGGTGGGCTGTCCTCGGCAGCATGTGGCCCAGGAAGTTTCCCAAGGCCATATGTCAGCAGTGCTGGCTGCAGGCTCTCTGCCCTGCATGCACACGGCTCCCTGCCAACCACACCCACTGGAGACCCTGTGTACCCAACTGTCCCGGGCCCAAGCCCCACTGTCCCAGGGCCGTACCCCCCCCCGAGACCCATGGCTTCCATGGCTGGGCCTCCCTGCTGGGGGGGACGGGACCACTCACTAATTGGGATGCCTGATGTCCGCCGTGATGTCCCCTCCAGGGCGGCTTCCTCCTTGTCCAGTGGCTCCTCCTCGGAGCTGGTGGCACACTCATCCCCAGCAGGGATCAGCTACGGGCTAGCAGGTGGTGCAAGCATCAGGCTGGCAAGGTGCTTCCTGTCCCAGAGCACCCTGGGAGGAAGAAGGGCAAGCCAAGCTGGAACCGAAATAGCCGTTGTTTCGAAACAGCATGTCCGAACGCCATTGTTTCAAAACAACTGTTTCAAAAAAATGCTATTTCAATTTCCTGCTAGGTTTTACTGTTTCGGAACAACTGCCATTATTTCAAAACAATGGGGGTCCGTTGATACAAAATAATGGTATGTTGTCCGGAACTAAGAAATTTAAGTTTGAAACAACGACTGTTGTTTCTAAATAAAACTCTCGTCTGAACACAGCCGTAGTGTAGACATAGTCAATGAGGGCTGAGTAGTTGGACCTGCAGTAGTGATCTCTGGGGAGGCAAGGAGGAGGGTGAAATTATGAATTAGGTATAGTTCATGTTGAGGAAGTCTCAGATCCCATCTGATACAGATATGTGGAGAATAAGTAATAAAAATGTAATATATCAGGCAGAGATCAATATTTTGAGCTTGCGAACAGAGGACAGCAAACAGGGGAGTTTGGGGAGGAGTTTGTGAAACCACAATGGTGAAGAGGAGCTGCACTGCTGCCAGCACCCCTTCTGTCTCTTCTACCTGTGCCTGTAGCCAGACAGACATCCTGACCATAGATATCTCTACCCAGACCCTGGTGTGGACTTGCAGGGACTGCAGCCTGCTGTTCCCTGTCTCCAATGATCAGGCTGGGGAGATGAATCGATGTGACAGGTGCCTGCTGGTGGAATGTCTCAGGAGGCAGGTGGGAGAGTTACAGGAGGAGGTGTCTCGGCTCAGGAGTATCCACACCCTGGAGAAGTTCCTCGACAGCATCCACGAGGAGAAGTGCAAGGAGGAGGGCACTATCCAGGTGCCAGGGACTACTGCCACAACACTGGAGCTGGATGGGGAGCCTGTGGCAGGGGGAGGACACTGGCAGCTGGTTACCTCTGGTGGTAGGCAGTGCTCCACCCCTGCCCACAACCCACCCTCTGTTGTGGTGAAGAATTGTTATGCGGTGCTAGAGACGGTGAAGGAGGTGGAAGAGGAGAGGCCATGCACCCCCGCGGCTGGGAGGATCACAGCCACCACAGCTAGGAGGAAACGTAGAGTTGTGGTGGTTGGGGATTCACTTCTGAGGGGGACGGAGGCACCCATCTGTCGCCCTGACAAGGTCTCTCAAGAGCTATGCTGCCTGCCAGGTGCCCGCATCCGAGACATTACGGAGGGCTTGTCGAGAATCATCCGCCCCTCTGACTACTACCCCATGCTTCTCATCCATGTAGGAACCAATGATACTGCAAGAGGTGATCCTCGGCAGATCAAAGGTGACTTCAGGGCTCTGGGAGCGCGGGTGAAGGAGTTTGGACCACAGGTGGTGTTCTCCTCGATTCTTCCTGTCAAGGGTAGAGGCCTGAGCAGAGACAGATGCATCCTGAAGATGAACGCTTGGCTGCGAAGATGGTGTTGTCAGGAGGGCTTTGGCTTCCTTGACCATGGGTTGCTGTTTCAGGAAGAAGGACTGCTAGGCAGAGATGGACTCCATCTTTTGAGGAAGGGGAAGAGCGTATTTGGACGCAGACTGGCTGACCTAGTGAGGAGGGCTTTAAACTAGGTCTGAAGGGGGAAGGAGACCAAAGCCCACAGGTAAGTGACAATGTGGGAGACCAGGGGGATGGGATGGAACTTGGGGGGTGCCGGGACTGTAACTACAGGGATAGAAGAAAGGATAGTTGGAACACGCGGGGGGAATCAAATAACCTTCTTAGATGCTCTAATGAAGCCCTAATGCCTGAGGCAGGTGGGGGAGGTCAACACCAAAAGAAAATCCAGGGACGTAGATACAATAGAATTGAAAATCAAAATGGGAAAGTAGGGCAATCAGCTGGGTATCTTAGGTGCCTATACACAAATGCAAGGAGCCTGGGAAACAAGCAGGAGGAATTGGTAGTACTGCCGCAGACAAAGAACTATGACATGATTGGGATAACAGAGACGTGGTGGGATAGTTTGCATGACTGGAGCTCTGCAATAGATGGGTATAAACTGTTCAGGAAGGACAGGCAGGGAAGGAAAGGGGGAGGAGTAGCACTATATGTAAAGGAGCTCTATGACTGCTCAGAGCTTCATTATGAAAGTGGAAACAAGCCAGTTGAAAGTCTGTGGGTTAAGTTTAGAGGGGAGAGCAACAAGGGGGATGTTGTCGTAGGTGTCTGCTACAGACCACCAGATCAGAAGGAGGAGGTGGATGAGGCATTCTATGGACAACTGACAGAAGTTTCTAGAGCACAGGCCCTGGTTCTCATGGGGGACTTCAATTACCCTGACATCTGCTGGAAGGCCAATACAGCAGTGCACAGGCAATCCAGGAAGTTTCTGGAGAGTGTTGAGGACAACTTCCTGGTACAAATGCTG
>ML681993.1:43536951-43561789 GCA_007922195.1 Podocnemis expansa | reverse complement strand
CTGGGTAGCAGTGACCATGAAATGATTGAGTTCAAGTTGATGATTAAAGGAAAGAAGGAAAGAAGCAAAACACAGACCCTGGACTTCAGAAAAGCAGATTTTGTCTCCCTCAGGGAACTGATGGGCAGGATCCCTTGGGAGGCTGATCTGAAGGGGAAAGGTGTCCAAGAGAGTTGGGTGCATTTTAAAGAAACCCTGCTAAGGGCACAGCAAGATACAATTCCGATAAGGAGAAAGCACAGCAAATGTGGAAGGCGCCCACTGTGGCTTAACAGAGAGCTCTGCACTGAGCTGAAGCATAAAAAGGATGCTTACAGGAAGTGGAAGCTAGGACAGATGACTAAGGAGGCATATAAAGACATTGCTCAGGACTGCAGGGATAAAATTAGAAAGGCCAAAGGACAAATGGAGTTGCGACTAGCAAGGGATGTGAAGGATAACAGGAAGGGGTTCTACAAGTATATCAATAGCAAGAAGAGGATCGGGGATGGTGTAGATCCCTTACTGAATGGGGCAGGCATCCTCGTGACAGAGGATGAGGAAAAAGCTGAAGTGCTCAATGCTTTTTTTACTTCAGTTTTCACAAGCAAGGTCAGCTCCCAGCCCACTACACTAGGTACGGTAGACTGGGGAGAAGAAGAGAGGCCCTTGGTGACAGAAGGTGAGGTTAGGGACTGCTTAAAGAAACTAGATGTGCACAAGTCCATGGGGCCGGATGAACTGCATCCGAGGGTGCTGAGGGAGCTGGCTGATGAGATAGCAGTACCGTTGGCCATTATCTTTGAAAACTCGTGGCAAACAGGGGAGGTGCCAGAGGACTGGAAAAAAGCAAATATAGTACCTATCTTCAAGAAAGGCAAAAAGGAGGATCCAGGGAATTACAGACCTGTCAGCCTCACCTCAATCCCTGGAAAAATCATGGAGCAGCTTCTCAAAGAATCCATCCTGAAACACTTGGAGGAAAATAGAGTAATCAGGAACAGTCAGCATGGATTCACCAAGGGTAAATCATGCCTGACCAACCTCATCACCTTCTATGATGAGGTGACTGGATTTGTGGATGCGGGAAGAGCCGTTGATGTGATATACCTTGACTTTAGCAAGGCTTTTGATACGGTTTCCCACAGCATTCTCATTGGCAAATTAAGGAAGTATGGGTTAGATGCGTGGACTGTAAGGTGGATAAAAAACTGGCTAGATCAATGGTTTCAGAGTGTAGGAATCAATGGCTCCATGTCAAGTTGGCAAGCAGTAACGAGTGGCATGCCCCAGGGGGTCAGTCCTGGGGCCAGTTCTGTTCAATGTTTTCATCAATGATCTGGATGATGGGATAGATTGCACACTCAGTAAGTTTGCGGATGATACCAAACTGGGGGGAACGGTAGACACCCTAGAGGGCAGAGACAGGATTCAGGGAGACCTAGACAAATTGGAGCAGTGGGTCAAGAGGAATCTCATGAGGTTCAACAAGGACAAGTGTAAAATCCTGCACTTGGGACGAAAAAACCCCATGTACTGCTACAGGCTGGGGAGTGATCAGCTAAATAGCAGCACTGGAGAAAAGGACCTGGGAGTCATGGTGGATGGGAAGCTGGATATGAGTCAGCAGTGTGCGCTTGCTGCCAGAAAGGCCAATGGCATACTGGGCTGCATCAGAAGAAGTGTTGCCAGCAGATTGAGGGATGTGATCATTCCCCTCTATTCTGCACTAGTGAGGCCACATCTGGAATACTGTGTCCAGTTTTGGGCTCCCCACTACAAAAAGGACATGGACAAATTAGAGAGAGTCCAGAGGAGGGCAACCAAAATGATCAAAGGGCTGGAGCACAAGCCCTATGAAGAAAGACTGAAGGAACTAGGCTTATTTAGCCTGCAGAAGAGTAGACTGAGGGGGGATTTGATAGCAACCTTCAACTACTTGAAGGGTTGCTCCAAGGAGGATGGAGCTCGACTGTTCTCGGTAGTAACAGAGGGCAGAATGAGAAGCAATGGTTTCAAGTTACAGCTGGGGCGGTCCAGGCTGGATATTAGGAGAAACTTTCTTACTAGGTGAGTGTTGAAGCATTGGAATAAGCTGCCTAGGGAGGTGGTGGAATCTCCATCTCTGGAGGAGTTCAAGGCCCAGCTGGACAAAACCCTGACTGGGATGATCTAATGGGAGTGGTCCTGCTTTTTTTGGCAGGGGGTTGGACTAGATGACCTTGTGGGGTCCCTTCCAACCCTATGATTCTATGATTCTATTATTTTTATTTCTTTCACTGGTATTGTTTAATACCTTATCTCAAGGGTCTGATATAATGGCAAGCAGTGCCAAAATTCTTCCAATCATGTTACTTAATAAAGAATAATTTGCTAATAAACTTGTCAGCATCTATTATTTATTGTTGGACAATATAGCTGGAGCACTGAGATCTTCTTGTCGCAGTTCAGTTTTAACAATATAGTTACTCAGCTTAGCAAGAGAAAAGGAAGATTCTGAGAAAGTAGTTGGCTGAGCCTTTAGAAATTATCCTCAAGTTCAGTCAATACCTTAATTTCAATGTTCTTTGTCCCAGGATAAAGTGAGACTGAGAATTGAGGTAGTGTACACTGGAGCTTTCCTTGCTCAAATTCTTATATGAACTTAGTAAGCTATTGTTAGATCTGCCATAGGAATCACCAAGATTTCTTGTCAGATTGAATGTATTGTCCTTTGTAATAATTTTAGTACATTACCTCCATGACATCTACAAAATCATCCTATGTGATTTTGGACTGAAGTCCTGCTGTTAATGACATGTGTGTGTGCGTGTGTGTGTGCATGCGCGCAAGCGTGTGCGTGCGCTGAACTGGATATCAGGGTATTCGTGCAGACATGACAAAGATTTATTTCTATCACCTGAAATAAATGATCAGGCTTTTCCCTTGTTCCTATTGAGTTGGTGGCTCTATCTGTGTTCTCCTCTTGAAGATTAGATTCAAAGAGGTTCCAAAATGCTGTGATCATTTGATGTCTACACTTGAGCTGAAATGTGGTTTTCAGCTCAAGTCAACATACCCATTCTAGCTGTGACTGAGGAACCCAATAACAGAACTGTATTCATAGCTGCATGAGCGACAGATGGCCTAACTGTCTCAAGAACATGCCTACTGTCTCAGATAGGGTCCTACACAGGAGAATTATCATCTCACACTGTTTTGTCTTCTTTTTTTAGTGTGCTAACTCTGATTTGGACTCTCATTTGTGTCTCTTTATCATCAAGTTCAAATTCCACAACTTATTACATATTCACTTCAATAAAAGGCTATCATGGACCAATTCCTTACCAATTTAGATGAAATTCATAACAATGTGACAACATAAAATGTTTAAAAATGATGAAGCCTGAGGAATCCTATGTCTCTTTCTCACAGCAATAAGTATGCAATGAACAACAAGAGGCATCTGGTGCTTCAAGAGAGATAACTGAGAGTAAACTGCAATGCAGATGGAAAAATGGAAAGACAACCAAAAAGACAACACACGGTCTTTTCAATTTGCATTAAGAAAAAAGAAATAGAGAAAAGTTATAATGGAAAGAAAAAGTAGGTCAAGTCATAAATGAAGAATGGGATAAAATTAATACTGCATTAAAAGTGGCTTAAATGTTGCACTACTTTTTAATATTTCTCTTCAGGGACAGAAAAGGGGAAAAAGTATATTAGCAAATGAGGAAGACATAATAATAGCTACTGAGGCTCAGCAGATAGGAATACTTTGAAACTGTGAACTTGTACATGTCAACTGGTCTGGACAATATTCTGTGTAGAGCACAAAGGGAATTAACAAGTGAACTTATTCTTCCTCTGACAATTATTTTTGAAAAGTCCTGGAAAAGTTGCAGAGATGACAAAGATTTGGAAAAAAGCAAATGCAGTACCCTTTTCAAAAAGCAAAGTATAATGATCCTGACAGGCCATCCAGAACTCTCCTCAGTAAAATACCAATGCAAATACTGATGGGGAAAATTAGGAAAAACAGTCACTCAAGGTTTAGATTTTCAGAAGAGCCCACATTCCATAGCTCCTATTTAGCCACATAAACACATAACTGAATATTCAAAAGGGCTCGACTCAATTAAGACAGCTAAGTGAAGTGACCAAATTCTGTAACATCCTCAGCACCCATTTGTCTGAAAGGATGCTGTAAACCTAGTCAATTTCCAAAAAGATAGCCCTTTTAGTCTCGTCCAGCAAAGAAAGAAAGAAAGAAAGAAAGAAAGAAAGAAAGAAAGAAAAGAGTCATGTGGCACTTAAAAAACTAACAGATTTATTTTCCTCATGAGCTTTTGTGGGAGAAAATTCGAAGCATCTGACAAAGTGGGACTTTCTCCAATGAAAGCTCCTGCTGTAGACCTAAGTACTGAATTTAAATACTTAAGTGGAGTCTCAGTTCTTTGGAAACTTTGGCATTAACTGTGAACAATGAAGATTATTATATATATATTTTTTAAATCTAGTCCTTGGAGGATAATGAGTCCATGAATGATAAGCATTAAGAGTTGATACAGACCATATATTGTCAAATAAATGACTTAAAAACTAACAGATGAAGAGAAAGTGAAATATACTTACCAAATGTTTCACTATATTCTAAGAGTACCACAGAATCTGTCTAAGTTGAGCACGCACAACAAATACATTTTGCAAAAGTACCTAGCAAAAATCCCTTTTAAAGGTGTTTTACATGAGAATAGGGTAGTATTACTTTAAATTGTTTGAAAGCCCTCTAGTGAAGCAGCTTCCAAACATTTTCTGTTCATGACCCAATTTTCAGATGTGTTGCTACCTACTATAGCATAGAAGTAGTTTAAAAATGGTGTTCTCTCTGCAGTGTTGCTTCACACACACGGTATATAGAAGGTCAAACTGCAAGAAGGATGCTGTTTTTCTCTACAAAATGGTTTCCTCTGTACTGTATAATCTTCCACACATACAGTGCATAAGAGGTCATGCTGTACGGAGGGCACCATTTTGTAGAGCAAAATAGCATCCTCCATGTGAAATGTCCTGTGCACATGGTGCATGTGAGGTCACTCTGGGTGGGGAAGTTAATTTTGTAAAATGTCATCCTCTGCACGCTCAGGATTGCTAGCACCCCATCTGCTGATGAAGTAACCCCACTTGAGGTCAGAACCCACAGTTTGGGAACTGTTGCTCTAGTGAAACTCACCCTGTTTGTCTTAGAAGCAACCTGAGCAATGTATCTGTGTGGCTATGTACACACATACAATGTTATTTCAAAATAAGTTAATTCAAATTAAGAAAATGTTAATTCGAATTAAGGGAAAGCCTACTATAGAAATGGCTGTTATTTTGAAATGGTTATTTCGAAATAAGGCCATTTGGACATGTTGTTTTGAAACAGTTGTTTCAAAACAATGGTGTTGTTTCAAAACAACATGTCCAAAAGGCGTTATTTTGAAATAACCATTTCAAAATAACAGCCATTTTGAAAGGAATGAGGTTTAAGCTGTTTTGAAATGATGGTTCTTATTTTGAAATGACAGAGCCCGCCATTTTGAAATAAGAAAACATTGTGTTGACCTAATCTTTTTTATTTTGAAATAACCAGTGTTATTTCAAAATAAAAGAGACGTGTGGACATACCCCATAACCTTGCATTTTGTGCATATTCAGTAAACACAGCCATTTGGAACTTATTGTGCACATGTAGCAACTTACATTATGGTTATTCTGTTAAGGACAAAATACATAACTAAAGTCAATGGAACCTATTACTAGTAAGCCATATCAGTGCTACTAAAAATTTAATAAACTGTGAAATATCTTACTATGTGAATGCTTCAATAATATGAGTAAACATGCCAGGGCTGGGCCCAAAGTTATTTAGTCTTTGCTTTGATAAAAATACTATAGGCTGAACTTAGGTGGAATGATCATAATCAAAAGGTTAAAATCAGAAAATTATCAAGTCAGCAGGAGAGTCTATTAGTTAGTCTCAGTGATCCAGATAGCTCAAGCATGATTGTACCTGGAATACTAGACTAATTTCTGCCCTGAAATGCACTCTGTACAGTGTTTTGGGTTGAACTAGACATTGGCCTATTATGCTAATTTTGAGTATCTCTTTACCAGCAAGATACTGGCAAATTGGAAGGAGTTCAGTGAATAGCAACAAACATGATCAGAGGGCTAGAGGGATTGATTCATGAGAGGAGATAAAAAGAACAAAATATGTATACTGTTGCTTGGCTAAGCAATGACTGAGGGTGATATAATTACACCCTTCAGATATTTGTAGAATGTTAACACTAAGGCAAGAGAAAGGAATTATTTAGCATAATAAAAGAGACTATGCCTTCAAGGAATAGAATAAAATATAGAAAGGGAAAAGATAGCATGAATATCAGAAAATTCTTCTTTGCAGTACAGTCTATCAACATACAGAAAAATCTTTCAGAAGTGGTACAATACCAAAGTGGACACTTTTTGAATAATGAATATCAAATAAGGACCAATCCTTCTCTGACAGGCAGGTGGACCAGGTGATTAACAAATGTGCAAGCTCTCTTCAATAACTGCATCTGGATCTGGCACAAGTGTAGTATTTTTGTATCGTATAATACAATGGATATTTTCCCCTATGGCTACACCTACAATACACACTTCTGAGAGCAGCATGTAGCTACATGCAGCCATGAAAAACTGGCTGCATCCACACTATGTTCTGTATCTATCATGTCATTAAAATGCTCTGGCAGGGGGGAGGTGGCAGGGAGAGCCTTCAAATGCTCCCACCTGCTGGATCCTTTACCACAGCGAGGACATGCTCTAGAAGGGAGGAGGCATAAAAATGTTCTTCCTCTCCAAGAATGGGGAGCTGGCAGATCCTTCCTCTGCTGTTAGGATCTTTTACCTTAATGGGTAAGCTCAAACAATGGAATTCTACACAGCCAAAAGTAGCAGTATAGATGAGGAAGCATGGCATGGGAGCATGAATGATACGTACTCATATACATGCCAACACCTTTCTGACATGTATTTGCTGGAAGGGCTATATGGGCATGTTTTCTGCATGGCACTAGAAGAAATATGCAATATATGTCTGCTCTAGGGTCTAAGCAGAGCCCATCTACCTAAGGAAAGAGAGAGGAGGTTCTTTATAATAACCAGATAGGGACTTCAGAGAACACATTGTACCATTTAGGTATAATGACTAGCCTGCTATTTTTGGACAAAAATCAGGTTAAGCAAGGTAGGTCAGAATAGGTAAACAATTTTTAGGGTCATAATAATAAAGAGAAGCATCAGGGCTTACTAAGAGAAATGTGTTCCAGTAACTTCACATAACATTTTCTTTAGCTTGCAATCAAGATTAAGCTTAGTTGAGACTGACCATAGAGGGAGCCAAGATCCAAAGAGGTAGCCACGTTAGTGTAGTTCACCAAGACAAGCAAGGAGTCCTGTGACACTTAAAGACTAACACTGGTTGTTTTGAAATTAAAACAAACAAACAAACAAACAAACAAACAAAACAACTGAATGTCCACATGATGTTATCCTATTTTGAAATGACAGACTCTGTCATTTCGAAATAAGAACTGTCATTTTGAAAAAGCATAAACCCCATTCATTTTGAAACGGCTGTTATTTCAAAATGGTTATTTCAAAATAACACCATTTGGACATGTTTTGAAACAACATTGTTTCGAAACAACTTTTTCAAAACAACATGTCCAAACAGCCTTATTTCAAAATAACCATTTTGAAATAACAGCTGTTTCGAAAGCAGGCTTTCCTTTAATTTGAATTAACATTTTCTAAGTTTAAATTAATGTGTTTCAAAATAATGATGTATGTATGGACATAGCCTAAGGCTATGTCTACATGTAGGGCGTCCTATCGAAAAAAGTTATTTCAAAACAAGTAGTTTTGAAAGAAAGCCCTTATTTCAAAACAACTTAATTCAAAACAACAACAACAACAACAAAACAAATTGACATAAGGAAAAGCAGGAATCGAAATAGAATGTCCAGACAGTGGACTTGCTATTTCGCTTTAGAGGAAGGGGGGGGGGACTTGTAGGGAGCCTAGGGGTGCCACAAGCTGCTTGCCCTGTGAGCGAGTGGCTTGGGGAGCCCCGGCACCCCCAGGCTCCACTGCCCAGGGGAGGGGGGTGAGCCGCTGCCGGGCAGCTCACGCTGCCACCTACTTCAGGGGGCTGCAGCCCCCGCGGGGTGAGCCACTGCAAGGCAGTTCACTCCACTGCCTGCTTTAGGGGGCTGCAGCCCCCTGAACTGGGCAGCAGGGTGAACCGCCCAGCAGCAGCAGCAGGGGTGCCACAGGGGCTGCAGCCCCCTGAACCTGGTGGCGGGGTGAGCCAGCACCCTGCTGCGGTGCTTGGGACCAGCCCCGGTGGTGGGGAGAGTCCGGTGCCTGGCACCCCACTGCCAGCTCCCCGCCCTGCTTGGGGGCAGCCCCCCTTGCCTGCAGCTGGTCTGCCCTCAGCACCCTGGCCAGCTAAGCACCCTGGGAGGAAATTCAAATGTTGTTTCAGAACAGTTTGTTCCAAAAAATCATGTCCCAACAGTGTTATTTCAAAACAACTGGTTTCAAAATAACCGTCATTTTGAAATGGAAGGGGTTTAAGTTGTTTCAAAACGACGGCTCTTGTTTTCAAACATCGGAGCCCATCGTTTCTAAACAAGGGAACGTCATATGGAGATTCAGGGTTTTATTGCGAAACAACCAGTGTTGGTGTTGTTTTGAAATAAAAACCTCATGTGGACATACCCTAACAAATTTATTTATCGCCTCAGCTTTCATGGGACAAAGTCTCATTTTGTCAGGCTATTTGATAAAAATTTGATAAATAAATTTGTTAGCCTTTAAGCACCACAGTGCTCCTTGCTTGTTTTACTATATATATGAAGTCTCTTCATTGTGTTAACCCCCTCCCCTCTTTTTTTTCTGTGAATCTTTGTTCCAAGTGGTAAATGAAAATCCTTTTGTTTCAAGAAGGCTGTTGCTCCATATCACTATCCACAGGTTCCTAAAAGGAAGAAAGGTAGATGCCTGAAAACTAGTCAGATCTGAAGGGTGATAAGTGGTTGCTACACACAAGTTAGGATACGTGATCCCAGCCGAAGAGTGTATGAATCACAAAATTCCACCCCAAGACAGTTAGGGCAAAAGGGCTAACACCTGACATGGTGCACTTTGAGACCAGGAAGGGAAATAAGTTACAGCTAGTCCCGTAACTGAGATAATGATTTAGTAAGTCTTTTCCATGTTAATGTTAAAAGCTTAAAATCATCCCTGGTGTTAGTGATTCTTTGGTAACACTGTAACATCTAATCAGAATAGGGAACTAGAAAAAAAAATGCTGGGGGTTTCCCTGGTCCTACTTGTCTGAGGAATCTCTAGCAAAGTGCAAGAAAAGAGTCAGTTTGTAGAAACCCCACAGCAAGATGGGAGTGATTTTTCATTTTTAAGACGTAGCTGGCTTTTTCTCGCTGTTTTGGGGTACTTGTGTATTATCAATTCTAAGAAATAAAGTCGCTATATTGTAATCTTTCAGCAAGAGACAATCATGTTTGTATTTATTTTTTTTTCTGTTTGCATGCTCTGAAACATAATTATGGGTCAGTACCTACATGCCTGCATTTAGACAAATTGCCTGTTGTGTTGTGATTTAGTTGAATCCATTGTTGCCCCTGGAGTGTTGACCAGAAAAGGTAACCTCCAGTGTAGTTTATTGCAATGAACACTACTTGAATTCTACTTGTAAACAAGAGCTGTTGCAGAATTCAGCTGTCCATCTCCTAAGTGAGATGAGATTCTGTAACCATTGGATCAGTTTCCTGCTTTACTGTGAAGTGCAGCACCTAATCTTGTAATCCTTGAAGCACCGAATGGTTTGGCGCTTACATTTCTGAGACACTGCCTCTCATTTTGTACTTATTACTCATCTACCCAGAGATGCAGAACATCTCCTGTTTGTCTCAAAAAAGTTGTGAGGCTCTCTTGGTGATGATCCTAAGGCAAAAATGTCTAGGATCGGTGACAGCATAGTCACAATGTCAGGGTCCTGGGTTTATGAATTCAGTTGACTAGAGCATGAGTCTAATGAGTTTCAAGGTAGAAAACAAGACATCTCAGTGCTATACATATATTTTTTTCAAGCTTAACTTAGGTACTTTGATAAATAGAGTTCTAATTCTTATGCCAATGAGCCCTATAAAGATCATTATGGGTCTGGGGTCAGATTTAAAAAATGCTCAGCACTCACAATTGGATCTACATCTCCAAAAGATGTCAAATGCTATTTAAATACACCACCTAAAATAATATGAATTAGGATTTGAATCATGACAATTTTACAGATTGTCACTGGCAAAAATATCACCTGTTTATGTACACGTTGGTAATGTTGGTGATAGGGTGATGTTGGTGATAAGCATGTCTAAAAATGTGGATTAGTGTTACTAGGCTTAATAAAGCCCATGTTATTCTAAACTGCAAATAACATTTGGTCTGATAAAAATATTAGTAACTCTAATATACCCTCTTCCTTACACTAGTTAGAATTGTATAGATCTTACCCTATTCTTAAAGTCACAGAATAAGAGCTTTTTAATCCGTGTTGACTTAGTTATGATATTGTTGGGTAATGCTAGGGAGTTTATATAACATATTCAACTTGTGTTTTCCTCAGCTTGCACCATTACATTGACTTGTACATAAACAAGTAATTCATAAGCCAGCTGCCAAGGTCAAATCTGTAAATATGTCATGCTTCAGATCATACTGTGTGTTACTTTGTTAAGTCAGTTAAGGACATGAGATACAAAGCTGACCCACTGTGACCTAAATTTTGCCTTTTCCACATGCCCTGAGCAAAAAACAGTGCATTGTTTTGCTTCTGTGGAGCACACCAAGAGCCACAATCTAACTCTCAAATCTCTACTTACTCCAAACGGGATGTACTCTATGGCAGGTCTCTTCCTGGTGCCAGAGGTGGTCTTGGGCAATTGGGGGTCCAGGGGAAAGGCCCACCTTGGAAGCCCTTTACAGGCTCCCACAACCCTGCTCTGTGGCCTCTCTCCACATCACCAGCTCCCCAATGGTCCAAGCTCCCCCCTCTGCAGTTGCAGCTCCCCCACACTGGCCCCAAGCCCCCCCACAAGCACCTCCCCCATGGCCTTGGCTCCCCACCACTGGCCCCTAGCCAACCCTCCTCACCCCTGCCCCCCTGCGGCCATGCCACCTTGCTCCCCTCATGGCTCTGGCTTCCCAGAGCTAGCCTCCTCCATACACCAGAAGCCCCCAAACTCCCCTATGGCCCCAGCATCCCTGGTTCCCCCTGCAGTCCCAGTGCCCTGCCATGCCCCTCTGCACATGCACCCTTCTCTCTGTGTCTGGCTCCTTCAATGTCCAGAGTGCCCTGTCAGGGGCCCCAAAAATGGCCCCAGTGCCCTACCCCTCCACTGCCAAAGGCCAATTAACCTAATTGCACCTGCATGGCTGTGTTAATTTAAACCAGGGGCAGAGCAGAAGCACAGATGTGGGCCCCGGGGCTGCCCACCCTGCCCCTGGGAGATGAAGCAGCTGACCCGGGGCAAGGTGGGAGCCCTGCTTCTGAGACAGCGCTCTGTGCCCCACATACTCCTCCTCCCCAGCACCAGGGCTCCTTCAGGCTGATTGGCCTTGGGTCTCACCTTCCCACAGGCCTCACCACCACTGCTAGCCCCGGCCCTGGCCCCAACCCCCTGCCATGTGTTCTGCAGGGTGGGAGGCCAGGCGACACCACTTTTGGGGTAGGCGAAGGGGCCCTAGGCAGTTGCCCGTTTCACCTACCCGAAAAGCTGTCTCTGCCTGGTGTAGTGTGCATCCTGGGAGTGCTGTGATGCAGCTATGGCAAGCTGTGGATGGGGAGAGAGCCATGTGCTGCTCTGCTCCCCACCTTGTCCTTCTATATGTGTGGAGGTAATGTAACAACTTTGTATCTCCACTAGCACTGTTAGGTATGGTATGGGTAACCCATGCTGGGGAATTGGAGGTATCTTGCATCTCCATATTGCTTGCATAACTGTATAAGTCGGAGTGTGATTTGGCCCTCAGAAGCTCAGTATATTGTAACCAGTAAGGTATAGCTTACCTTTTAGTCTTGGAAATAGCCACTAATGATATTCAAATCTTAATTTCTTCCTCTACAAATGTGATTGCATGGTTAATGATATTCAGCCTCCTGTGATGACTCTCTTTCTTTAAGTTACATTGTCAGTAGAAAGGCCACGAAAGCTTCACAGCTCTTGCTGTGACATGACTAAGGCAGGAACATTCATGCTAGTGTGTACTTTTAATTTCAACAGACAAAAAACATAAATGGGTTTAGCCATAATGCAGAAGGGGAGGCAGAGGTTGTTAAAGGACAGTAGGAAAATATACTGCCAATAGGATGCATTGATTTGCAAAGCAAATTGAGAAACACTACTTTTTAGCACGTCTGTATAAAATATATCCAATTTGCAGTCCAGAAGTAGGCTCCCCGCCCCCCCAGTGTCGAATTATAGAGGACTTTGCCTTAACATATAATCAGGATGATTAAAGAGCAGTGAACATGGAGATCAGAGAGTATGCTTTCATTTTCTAGGAAATTAACTTCAAACAAACATAATGTGTAATCACAGTGAAACAAAGTATTCTATTACGGTGACTTACAACATCCATTAATACATACCTTGGAACCTATGCTTACAAGTGAAAACCTATTGTTCTTCAAATGTAACTGAGTAAACAAAACAAAGTAATAAAATAAAATAAAATAAAATAAAATAAAATAAAATAAAATAAAATACTGTGCAAATGACCACTTCATAATTATTGCTGGTCATTCTTTTCGTTTCTAAGATTTTATGTTTAACTAAGATTTCATAAATTTTCCTTTTTTAGATTTTGTATCATACTCGTTCTGGTCAATTTAGTTGCACAAAATATATACATCTCTTTACCACTAGATGGAACTAGAAAACCTTGCATTTTCTCTTTATAGGTTCAATCCTATGGACTCATTCCAATAATTGCTTCACCAAAGAGGCTGGAAATAGTTCAAAACTGAAAATGTCCAAGTTCATGGAAGGGTATCTAAGACAAAGTAATTACCACTTGGTGGAAGACTGCCTTTGTTGTTAGTAACTGCAGCTGCCAGAAGAGAGTCTAGTTAAAATATATCAAAACAAACTGTATTTTCAAAGCCATTGAGGGGGAAGTATATCCTTTATATTTTCAGAAACTGCAATAACTCAAACTAAAAGTCAATATCGATTTGTTTGCCAGTGGATACTTTTGAGGCAAACCAAGACAGAAGTACACTCACTCTTCAACATATCTAACTTTTAACCATGTAAAGTCAGATTAGAATAAAACAGTTTTTCAAAGAATGTTTTATTTCATAGGAGGTGATATATACATCCTGGCATGTCTACAGATGATATCAAACATTTATTTTATTTCTGAAAATAAACAAATATACTGAACTACTAGTTTCACTGTGTATTTAAATTATAAAAAGCATAAAGTTTAATTTTTTTAACTTTTATTTAAATCCATTATCTTTGTGAAGACAGGATACTGCTGCAAATAGATTATATTAATGGATTATCATAATAGCCTTTTCCATCAGCTAATCTGCATTTCAATCTTTTATTAAACACTTTCTATACTAAGCATAAATCAGAACAATTTTCAAAAAAGCAATTAACCTAATTGCACCTGCATGGCTGTGTTAATTTAAACCACTTTACCTACTGGTTTAGCATATCCATATCCTGCTTTGATTAAGTTCAGATGTCCTTTTTAATTCTTAGGTTGCACACCTAATCTTTTCACTGCACTTAAAAATAAAATAAAATATATAATATTTGAATTATTATTCTTTGTATCCAACTTCCAAGTAACTGCTTCCAGGTAACTGCTTCCAGGTAACTGCTCAGAATACATGTGATTTCTGAATACCATGCTGTGGATTTCAGCTACAGGCTCATCATGCCACTCTTCAGCTTCATCATTTCAGAACTAGATCTTATTCAGCTGAGCTCTGTGGATTTTAAGCATAATTCTTTAGAGCACTTTTGAAGTGACTCTGGAAACAAGAAGCGAAAAAAACACCTAGAAGTTACCCAGGCACCACTGGTCAGTCTGGCAGTTGCAGTTGCATGCCTATTAAGTTCATAAAATGAAACCAGCAGGGTTTTAGTGACAGAGGAGCTAATGGAACTGAGGCTCACTGTACATCTCATGCTCTTCTGCTTTTATCACTATTTCCTCTCTTCAATTCCTTTGGTCTTACAGTTCCCTTTGAATCCTTCTCCCTTAGTCAACTTCCACAGTGTCTCTGTCAAAACCCTGGTAAGTTTCCCTGGCTGAAAGTTCACTAAGGTGCTGTATTTGAGTCCCAACAGCCTAGCTCCATTATTCTTAGGTTTCTCTGGCCTGAAAAGGCTGCAGCACTGTCCTTTTCCTTGGCCTCCCTGACACATTTCCTGGTTGCAGGCTCTCTGTCTTTTATCCCTCATGGAAATGGAGGCCTGAGTCTTTGCTGCACCAGGCCCTCAAAAGTAGTTTGATCCTCAAATCTTCAGTAGTTACTATATACCTTTTATGTTGGATCACTTGATGATTCTATTCATTTCCTCTGAAACACCCATTCATTGATCACTGTCAGAAGACAGGATACTGTGCTAGAAGGACCAATAGGTTAACCCAGTACAGCCATTCTTATATTCTTGTGGTCTTTACCCAGATCTCCAATTTCATAGGAATTCCATATTTACCTCTTATATCATCAAGGACACATGCTGGGGATATACAAGCTGCAGTTGAAAAATGCAATTCCCACCAAGAGCACAAATAGAGGTGTTAGGCTAAGAAGAAAAAAAAAAAAAAAGTAATGTGTCCCCAGTTTCACAGGTGGTGACTTGTTCTAACCACTCAAGTATCTATTAAGGATATTGGATGGGACTGAAATCAGGCAGTTAGTCAAAGCCATCACCCAGGTTGCCATGGCCATGATAGTTTGTATGTCTACCCGTGCTGTAATTTATACTTCTAAGGGTTCCAAAAATAGATCAATTCTTAATTTATCTTGCACAAGAAATATACAGATCTAAACTAAACGAAACACCTGCCACCCCCCACATATACACCTGAGTACACATATCCCAGCCATAGTTTCCTCACCACTTTTAAGCATTCTTTTGTGAGAGATTTCAAAGGAGTACAGGATTCTCACTCCTGCACGTGACTTCTCAAAATTGTGGGGTATGTCTACACTGGAGCCTTAGGTCGACTTAACCTTCCTTAAGTCAGCCTAAGGAACTCCCCTTCTACACTGTGCTTTATTAAGTTGACTTAAGTGCTGCCTTGAGTCAATCTAATAACACCAGCACTTAAGGTCAACTTAAGAGTGAGGTCGACCTTATAAAGACTTAACAGAGTCTCCAGTGTAGACATACCCCAGGAGCAGGAGCATTGCTGGGCACAGGCCCACCCCAGGCCCCACTCTGGCTTCAGGGGCCTGATCTGGCTCTGGGGCCCCAATCCATCTCCAGCTGCCTCTGGCAAGCAGCTTGGAGCCAGATCAGGCCTGTGCCCTTGGCACAAGTGGCAGTCAGCTTGGAGTCAGCTCTGAGCCACTTGCCAGCAGTGGCTGCAGTCGGCTCTGAGCCACCTGCCATTTGCAGCAACGGCGGAGGCTGGCTCCGGCTCTGAGCTGCTTGCTGGTGGCAACTACGGCTATGTTAGGCCACCAGAGCCAGATTGGACACCAAAGACAGATGAGGCCCCTGGAGCTGGATCAGGCTTCTGGGCAGGGCCCAGGCCCAGCAGTGCTTCTGGGATATGTGTACACTGGAGGGCTCTGTTAAGTTTACTTAATAGAGCCCTCCAGTGCAGACATACCCTTAAATCAACTAAACAAGGTCGACTTAAAGTCCAACTTGTTATGTTAACTTAAAAGAGCCCCCTGTGTAAACAAACGTATGGAGTCTCTGTCCACTACAGCCAGTTCCTTTCTTACTTCCCTAGTCATGCTACAAAAGCATTCACTTATCTCCCTCTATCCCACCCAAGCTTCTCTGCCTCCTCTGTCTCTTTGAGTACCTCTAAGTCCCCTCTCATTCCAGAAGTGTAGAAGACTCTTTTTTTTTTTTTTTTTTAAGACTGATTTTTATTTGCTAGCTTGGTAATGTTCCACTCCAAACCACATCAGAGGAGTTGGAGAAACCTGATTTCACAAAGCATGTGGCTGTCCCATTGTACTGTGGTGCTCCCATCTGAACAGGAGCCCTCAAGATTTAATGTCTCTTTAGTGACCTGGTCTGGAGTACATATGGCACAGGGCTTGCAGTATGTGGCTGAGTGCACATATACTAAGATATTCAATGAGATAGCAATTTTATAATGTCAGCTAGGATACATAAGCTGTACACAGACAGATTTCCCAAGATCATCAAACGCTCCTTAGCTGGAACTCTTCCATCTCTGAAATACAGCTTTTTTATGTAAAGACTATCAGGTTCCATCCACCAACATAAGAAGCACTGTTGGATTTTTATTATTAAAAATCTAAGCAAAAGCGTTGCGTATTGAACTCTGTTCTAAAATACTTCTTTTTGTGAAACAGTATGTTTTCTGGATAAGAAGTCTATGATGTATTCATTTTGGTTGTAAGCCTCATGGGGCAAATACACTGCTTCCCCTAACATATAGCACAGTACTGTGCACAGCTATGGCACTCTACAACCTAGATGACATACTGTGGCACATCATGAAACTGCTGAAGACACACTGCCTGTTTTGTGTGACTTTTGATGGAGAGTAAAATATAACCCTTTCTCAAACTATAATTAAAACTACAAAAAGTGTATAGGCATAAGTAAAAACCTATATCTAAAAGTGCAGTAGCAATGGTTTATTCATGCATTTTATTTTTTATCTAAGGTATTGCAGAGCATATGATGAATTCTACTGGCAGCATAGATTTAATGTAAAATCAGAATACACATGTAAAAGTAACTTGTTCTAGATATTTTGGTGGATGATCCAGCTATATTAGGCAGCAACCTTCTGGAAAAGCCAAACTAGGGTTGTGATTGAGGAGTGCTAATAATGGGTGTCATTACGGTGTTTTATCGTATGTCATACATCATTGCTCTAAAAATACATGGACATGGCATCCCTGTAGTATGTCCTTTTTCTTATGATTTCATGTTCATATTTCATACAGAATAACTTTTATTATTTTCAAGTCTCAATATCCTTAGAAAACTACACACATTAATATTAAATTGTGCAGCATGGTGGTAGTATGTAATGTATTTCAAACAGTGCAGACATAGGCATGGATCCTTGGTTTATGTAAATTAACATCATTCCCCTGACTTCAGTAGAACAATGATGATACAAACCAGGTTAGGATCTGGCCAATAGATGCTGATAACATTGATGGCAGTCACATTCATTTATTGCAATTACTTTCAGCCTAATTATGAATTTAGCTTTTTTCCAGGTGAAAGACTTTAAAGTTATATGAAATTATACATTGTTATATCAATAATGATAAAAATAATAATGTGGCATTTGATATTCTGGAATAAACAAATGAAAAACAACAACAGCAAAAAATAAAACCATATACTCTAAAATTATCCTCTTCTACCTTTCTTTTCATTTTATACCCAAAGAGAAACTCTTTAAAAGTTGATAACACTATCATAAAAATGTTGTTCTCTATTTTTTTTAATTATCTATGAGTTGAGCTGGGTTATTGCCTGGAGCTAATACCAGAACACTCTAAGCCCTTCAAATGGAAGTTCTGGGTTTATAACACTTCCTACAATCTATTCTAGTCAAGCTGTTTTATGTGCATTTGAGAACATGGTCTCTAAAATCCTGCATACACTTACCACATGCACAAAGTAATCATTATTCATGTAAGTAGTCCCACTGAAATCAGAGGAAATATTCTAATAGGATGCATTTAAGGAGTGGAAGTTTTCTGAAGAAGCAACCAAAATAGATGAATTAATTTTGCATAAGAAAAGGTTTTACAGAAGTGCTGTTAGAGACTTTGTGTAATTTCTGAATTTCTCTATGTGCTGTGGCATAACTTCACGCAATGGAGGATGAACCTGAGCCAATTATAGTTCCTTGATTCTTTGCCTGACATCAGCCTTAGGCTGGACATGGTCTTGTGATTACACTTAAACCCTCTCACCTGTAAAGCAAGGAAAATAATGTAATTTTGGAGAGGGAGTCTAGCAAAGAAGCTGGCCAGTCTGAGACTTGTCAGCATAGCCAAGAAAGTGGCCAAAAGAAGAATGTGACTGGAAAAGTCCACTACAAGTTTTCATCTAGAAAGGAAGAGTTGTGATAGAGGTAAGGGTGCAAGCTTACATGTTCCACAGGACTTTCTGCCATTGAGGAATTGGTGGAGTGTTTTATGCTCTTGCCATTCCTCCGATGACTGCTTGCCAGTCCTGACACGTTCTTTACATAGGAAGCTACAGGAAGAGTAGTGTGAGAAGCAGCTATACAGACTCCACATCTTCAAGGAGTCCCTCCAGCCCCAGCCAGAGAAAGCCCTGGGGTAGAAGATTAGCCTTTGTTCCTTTTGAACCACTGAAGTTTGGTCTACACTACAAAGCTAAGTTGAATAAAGGCAGCTTACATTGACCCAATTATGTCAATGTCTATACTACAATGCTGTCTCTGCCAAACGTATGAGAGGCCTACTATGTTACTTGTCAGCTCTGTGTTCTTAGACGATCAGGGCATAGTACCCAGCGTCTCTGACTCACCTGAATGTAACACCCACGTGGCCAGATTGAATCTGCCTTGCAGGCAGCTCTGACCAGAGAAAGGGTGTGCATGGGAACACAGCAAGGAGCGCCCCTTTGCCCCAGGGGCACCTGTTCCAAATCCCCAGAGTGACTACACACACACTGGGATAGTGCAGGGATTATGGGAATGGGGAAGGTTTATTTATAGAGGTGCAAAGGGGAAACCAACAGGGGAGATGGGGCAGCAGTAACACAGTGTAAACAGCTAACACAGCTGCAAGGCCCAGAAATGAAGCAGGCTGGCAGCAGACGTGAACTCTGCTTCTGCACCATGAGTTCAGGAGTCCCAGCACAATTCCAGTCCAGAGTTCAGTCCAGCAGCTCCTAGTCTTTGGCACCAGCACTTTCCCAACAAAAGAAAATCCTCTGATGCCTCTTCTGCCGCTCTCTGCGAACCCAGAGTGGCCCCTTCCTCACTTAATTAACTACAAGCTCCCCCCTGAGTTCCAGGTGCTGTACTCACAGCCCCACAGCTCCAGATGGCCAGTCACTGGATGCTGCTCTGTTCTTGGGTGACTCTCCAGAGCACAGTGTCCTTCTGTGGGTGCTGGCCTGGCATCCCAGGTCAGCTGCTCTGTCTTCCCTGGCTTCAGGCAGGGCCTCTCTCCCTCTTCCTCCTTCCCAGGCCTCTCGCTGCAGCTCCAGCCCCCCTCCTCAGCTCCACAACCTCTCCCCACAGGGCAAAAATTTAAAGGGACCACACTCCTTGAAACCCCAGGGGGGTTACATGAACACACACTCTCCCCAGCCTCTGCTTGAACCAGAAACCAAAAGCAATAAAAAGACAGTAGGAGATACATTTATACTACTCCAAATGAGTATTATAAGGTTAAGGCAACTCACCTAGCCTCATGCACATGGAAGATGTGAGGAGATATCTCTTTTTAGCACACTGAATGGACAACAGTGTCAAATGGACAACATTTGCATCAAAAGATGGAACAAGAATTAGCACGCCTGATGGAAAACCAGACTCCAAGGCAGGAACCACACTGAACCCTTGGATCAGGAAAGCAGGGAAACAATGTATGATGGAGGATCTCTGCTCCTGATGTTAATGAACCCCTGCCTGCATCAGGGGCATTGCTGCCCCAGGGAATGACCTGGGCATGAGCCCAGGCCCCGCCCCCTGCCTGCAGGCCATGCCCCTGGCTGGGGACAGGGCCGGGAGTGGTAGCCACGGCTGTGGGTGGCTGGGCCCCAGATCTCCGGCCCAACCGGCCGGAGACCAGGAGAGGCAGGGCCCCACCAGGACCTGAGGCACTGGCACTGTCATTCAAGGTGTAGGCCCCATGTGCCAGGCACCAGCGATGCCCCTTGCCTGCATGTACCCAACTCAGTAGTCATCAGACCAATTCTAGTCATAGATACTTTACTGATATCCAAAATACTGAATCTGTCTGGTTGCATTTTGAGCTCTCTTGAAAGAAAATGTCCCATATCCAGTAATGATCAGTATCCACTGCCCAGCCTAAACAAAGCAACTCTGATATACTCCCTTAAGTCATTATTTACTCATTAAAAAAGAAATAGTGTTCCATGATGTACCATTGTTTCTTTGATAAAAAATCCCCTACTCAAGCTAAAAACTGTTCTGACTAAAAAAGCTGCATCAGTTCAACTGAGACTTCACCCTTAATTACTGATCATTTTGGGGACTCTTCCTGTCTCAAATACTCTGACCCTAAGACGAATAGCCCATCTCCTGGAAACCTTTGACAGGCTAAAGCTTTGCTGAATGGTAAGACCCCGACACACACACTCACTCACTCACTCACTCACTCTCACTCTCTCTCTCTCTCTCTCTCTCTCTCTCTCTCTCTCTCAATCCAGGTATAATTTTCTAAACCTTACCTTTGTAATCAAACTTGAGTGAGATTTTCCCAATATGCCAATTGAAATCATGTAATATTTTGATTGTCCAGTTGTCTTATGTACCTATCAATAAAATATGTTTCATAATCAAGCTTGTTGCCAAGTTCTCTCTAGACTCCATTTACTCATTTGTATTCTTGGCTCCCCTATTCTGCTCTCTTGTAACACTTCTTTTAATTTAACCAAAGATCCCTGTAATTCCTAACACTCCTGTGGGCATTGTTTTTTGTTTGGGTTTCTAGCAGAACATTTGAAAAATGACAGTGTGGATAGTGGCATGCTGAAGCTGTGGCATATAAGGAAGTGCTATTCTTCCCAGCCTATGGACTATGTTGACATTCAACGTTTAAATCAATTTAAGCAGGCTTAAATGTTAAAAGTCTTAAGGGCAACTCTCTGGCCACATTTGGAGTTCATTAAATCGACTTATGCACTTGCTTAAGTTGACTTAATAACTCTAGCCCTTAAAGTTGACTTTAAAGATTAAGTTGACTTTATTAGGTCAACTTAACACAATGTGCCCATTAAACTCAACTTAATAAAGTTGCTTAGTGCATTAGAGGTATTTAATTCAACTTGATAAAGTTGAATTAAGTTAGGGGACTTGTAAGTGACTAGAGTCTCTAGCGGGTTTGGAGGGCACCTCTTACTGGTGGCTCAGGGGAATTAGCCTGGGATGGTGTCGCTCTAGGTAGCCAGAACATTGCCTCTAGCCCAGCCTCTCGGCTGATTGAGCACACACAGAGTCAGTAGCCCTGGCCTAGTTGGGGCGGGGAAACCCAAAGTCAGTAGCTGTGGCCCCCAGGAGGGTACTTTTTCAAAGTCAGTAGGAAGCTCAGGCAGTATGAAATCACTCAGGGTAATCCCATAAGGGAAGGAGTTGAGGAAGGGAACTCAGCTCTGCCTGTCTCCAGTGCATCCCAGCCCAAGGCCGTAGCCAGTGGCAGAGTAGTCTGCCACTGGGTCAGCAGGGCTCCAGCCAAAACATGCTGACCCAAGCCATTGTTTAGGGCTCTGGTCTCCCTGGGCTACTTCCTCCCAGCCCAGCCCTGGGTGCCTAGTTTCAGAGGGGATAACCATCCTTGGGGGTGTCCCTTGTAGATTGTTAGGGGTCTTGTGTCTATGGGTGGCAGATCCGGGAGCTCCTCTTACCCGTCCACAAGGAGCAAGTCCTTGAGATTGCAGGGCCTGTACAACACCACTGGCTCCTTCTTTGCCCATGGGAACTCCTGTAAGTCACAGTGGTGGCAGGAGTCTACGTCCATTTCCTCTCCCAGCTGTGCATTGGCCCCATAACAGGGCAGCTGATCAGGGCCCTGGTGGGCCCTGGGGTGCCCTCCTCAGTTGACAGCCTTGGTATTCTCCTCCCAATCACTTGAGACAGGGAAGCTGGGTGGACCGTATGGCCTTCCTACTGGAAGAGGCTGGGTTCATTACTTGATCAGGGTCATGCTCCCTCCCTCTGGTTGCCTCCCTGCAGGCATGTCCTTCTCCTTCAGCAGCTCAGCCCCTACTGAGCTGCTGGCCAGGGTTTTTATACTTCTCCTTCCTGCCTTGGCCCTGCCCTTTTTCTTCCAGGACTTGGGTTCTGCCATTCCCCAGTCTGACCAGGGGCAGGGGAGGGGGGTGCATTTGGGCTCTTCCTTTGCCTCTGGCTCCAGGATAGGCCACAGCCCCTGATTACAGTACCCATTTAAAGTAGCCTTTATTAAGTCAACTTTAAATGAGCCCCTGGCTTAAGTCCAGTTTATAAAGTTGACTTAAAAAAGGGGACCTAACTAAGTCTACTTCATAACGTTGACTTTAAATTGACTTTATTAAGTCAACTGACCTGAGTCCTATAGTGTAGACATAGTCATGGAGCCCAGGGGCATGTAAGGGGGGGGGGGGCCCAGCTGAAAAGTGCTGTTTTGACCCAGCCTGCTCAGATGTGTGCTTTATAGTGGCAGGGGCATATAAAAGTGGCAGCTAAAAAGTGGTTTGTAACTCAGCCTACTGAGTTCATGGGCATATAAGAGGTCAGCTGACAGACCTGGTCTACTCAGATTCACTTTGTTAATTCTTGAATGTGTCTATGTATTTGAGTCAGGGTCTGGATGAACACATTCCTGGGAAACTTAGATCCTGTAGGGTGGCTCTGTTGGGAGTGGATTTGAAGAAGGAAGAAGTAGATTCCATATGAGAACACAAGTGACACAAGCAGTATACTGAAAGAATTGCAAAGCCCACCTCAGGAAAGTAACCCTAAAAAATAAGCATACACCAAGATGATGGGCAAATATGGTAACGACTACACAGAGATAACTCCACCCCCACAAGACACATAATGCTTATATCAGTGCAGTTAGGATGATACAGCATCTGTGTTGAAACTGTATTGTTTATGTCAGCTGTTGCCTATCAGCCCACAGTGGGCTGATGCTGGAGCCATATCTGCTTCAAGCCTGACCTGTCACTTGTGCACAGGTTCACAGCTGTGAGTCCACCATTTTCCTTCACCTATGCTTCCTTAGAAGTGATTGGGAGACAGGAGAAGAGCCCAAACCTGGCTGCTGCCAGGTTAACACTCTACTTTTCCCCCAACTCCTCACCAGGAACTTCCTGGCAATAAGCAGCCAGTCTGGACCTCTCCTTCCCCCCTCAAAACCCTGCTACCAATCTTTCCTCAGTAGTTTAGACACAAGCCCTGACAGCTGGGTTAACAGCAAGAGCTCTCTCTTATTTCAAAGACTGACATGAAGGTGGAGCCCCCCCCCTGCCCCCGTGCCATAGGACTGACAGCCTGAGCTATCAGTCTGTGCCCCCTACTGTTTCACATACCAGCAGAGAAATTGACATTTCAGTATCATGTCAGTATCATGTCTGCTATTATTTCAGACTTTAACACTATCAGTCCTGAAGGTGCCAGGCTCCAGCTGAGACTCCCCTGCAGGCTCACAGCCAAAGAGAAATGTGAAATAGGAACAGCCTTGAAACTAACAAGAATGCTAATTTCTTTGCTGGTAGGTACCCTGCTGTGAAAAGGGTAGAGGGCTCATATTTGTGAATAGTGCCTGGGGTGTTGGGATGGTGGGGTTCCAGGTGTGAGCTGCTGCTTTCCTGACCACTCAGGTGGTGAAGCAGAACCTGGCAGCCCTATACCTACAACTAAGCCCAGGGCTGCCAGGCCCCACAGCTATCAGTGGCCCACAATCCGCCCCAAACAGTAGGTGGAAATGCTCCTGATGAGGATATACCACTGACAGAAGGGGCAGATGGACATGAATCACCACTTTGCTAATTGTGGTGACTGTTTATCAACTTCAGTTAACTTGCAGTCTATTGTCAGATGTTCACATCTGTGAGTCCACCAAAAACAGTATCCACCCCTACAACTTTTTATATTGGAAATTCTTAAATGAACTTCAAATCTAAAAGGCTCTTACTCTGAGGATCTCATTTGGAATTCAAATTGCTCCTGCTCCAAAGAATATAAAGTCTTTTTAAAAAGTATGTTTGTTCACCATCTATAAAAATAAGATTTCAACCTGTTTGTCAACTATATGCTACTGCAGTATAAATATTTTTAAAAAAGTATCATAGCACTCTGGTAGAAAAGACAAAATATTTTGGGTTTGCTTTTCTTTCTTTGTTCCTCTAACCTGTGAACTGACTTTTGTTGTCACTGATGGCTTGATAGCTTGGGCACACTATCCTTCTCCCAATTTAACTTCATATTATTAAAATGGGAATTTTGCCATTGGCTTCAGGGGTGTAGGATGAGATTCTCCATGCTGCACTTAGGTGTAACAGACTGTATGCAAACACATTCATTAAAAAAATATAAATTAACTTGAATTTCCTCTACAAAACAAGCAGGAGAAATGTTTTACAAAAGCAGTTAATAATGCATCACCTGTAATTCTTCAGTACAGTATCCACTGTGATGGAAATCAGTTTTCGGTGACCTGTTATGTTAATCCTAAACTTCCAACCTAATTGTTTTAAATTGAACTTAAATCCTTCTATGTGGACTGCACAGTTGAAAGAAAGAAAGAAAGAAAGAAAGAAAGAAAGAAAGAAAGAAAGAAAGAAAGAAA
>ML681993.1:43515318-43536941 GCA_007922195.1 Podocnemis expansa | reverse complement strand
AAAGAAAGAAAGAAAGAAAGAAAGAAAGAAAGAAAGAAAGAAAGAAAAGTGAACTATCAAGAAGAAAAAAATTTATCCTCTGAGATTTAAATTAACTTCAAAGTGTAAGTGATTACCAGGTACCAGATACAAGATAAGGACATACATGAAAATATGTTTTTGACTTTATATTCTTTAGTCACTTTGAAAAATCTGCAGTAGTACTTTTGTCATCAAACAATGACTATTGCTAGATTTAAAATCATCTAATACTGATCTTGAGCAAATGCCTACCTTGTGACCAAAAATATCCAGCCAGATTGTTTTACCTCTTCCAATAGCTGAAATTCACACCATTTATTTTCTTAAAGTTTATTTTAAAGATCTGTTGTCTGATTTTCCCTTTCTCCTTGCCTAGCCCTTGTTTAATCATCTCTACAACCAGCAATTGGACTATGGTTTTCTTTTTTTTTTCTCCCCCCACCCCTTGACGTACTGTAAATGCTGCTAGTTATCACAGTATAGTATTAAGGACTAAGGCTGTGTTCAGATGAGAGTTTTATTTCAAAACAACAGCCATTGTTTCAAAATAAAATTTCTTTTGTCCAGAAAACTTTCTGTTATTTCAAAACAACAGGATCCGTTGCTTCGAAACAGTAAAACCTTGCATTAAATTAAAATAGCCGTTGTTTCAAAATGATTGTTTTGATACAACGGCATTCAGACGTGTTATTTTGAAATAACCATTATTTTGAAATAACAATTTTGCCCTTCTCCTTCCCAGGATGCCTTCCTTTTAGCCTTTATTGGGGGTGGGCAGGGCCCAGGGAGGGGGCCATGTTTCCACACCTCCCATGGTGCCCGTCTCCTAAAGTGAAATAGCAAGTCCTGTCTTTGGACATGCTATTTTGCTTTGAGCTTTTCCCTTAATTCAAACTAACATTTTCTTAATTCAAAATAACTTATTTTGAAATAACAGTTTACGTGTGAACATAGCCTAAGATGATGGTGCCAATTAAAAAGCATTTGACTATATCCCTTTCACTTCACTCACGGAGACTTACTCCTCTTAACAATGAAAGAGACATTCCCATGCATGAATCCCAGAGCATACAATAGCCGTTCCACCGATCTGCTGAGACCTACAAGCCAATAAGTGTTGGATACTCATAAGGTCAGAACTAGAGCTGCTGGCCAATGGAAGGTGGGACCTATCATATGGTTAGGTGCATAGGTGGTGTTCTTTGAGATCCTTCTGGGCAGGGGCTTGGGCAGAGAAAGATGCAGTCTGGAGTTGAATGCCTGGCTCTGTGAAACCAGGACTTAATCGAGACTATGGGTTCTTTTCCCATTACAAAAGGTAATTTGACTTCAGGCTTCCCAGGGTTTGAACCTAACAACTGCTCTGATTTGCTATTACTGTATAAACTGATCCTATGTTTTACACCCCCTTGCATTTATTTTCATTCCATTCTGTAAGTTCACCCATCTTCAAAGCATCTGAGGAAGTGGGATTTTCTCCCACGGAAGCTCATGCAAAATATAAATCTGTTAGTCTTAAAGTGCCACACACCTCCTTTTTTTTTTTTTTGCTGGACTAGACTAACACGGCTATCCCTTTGGAAATTGTGAAGATGGTGTTGTCAGGGAAACTTTGGATTCTTCGATCACTGGATGCTATTCCAAGAAGAACTGCTAGGCAGAGATAGAGTCCACTTATTGAGATGGGGAAAAGCATATTCGAACATAGAGTGGCTAACCTTGTGAGGAGTGCTTTAAACTAGGTTTGAAGGGCTAGGTTACCAAAGCCCACAGGTAAGTCAAAACCAGGGAGACCTGGAGAAAGGGTCAGAACTTGGGGGAGCCTGGGTCGTAATAGCAGGAATATAAGAGAGACTAGTCCGACCGGGGGGGGGGCAATCAAATCTGTATCTTAACAGTCTGTATACTAATGTAAGAAGTATATGGAATAAGCAGGAATAACTCAAATGCTAATATCTAAAGACAACTGTGAGATAGTTGGCATGATAGAAACTGGGTGGAATAATACATACAACAGGCATATTAGTAAAACAGAGTACAGCTTGCTTAGAACGGGTAGGAAGGGAAGAAAAGAGAGATGGTTTTGTCTTGTATATTAAAAATGTATATACTTGGACTAAATTTGAGATGGAAATAGGAGACAAACATATTGAAAGTCTCCAGGTAAAAGTAAAAGAAGTAAAAGAAGGGCAATGTAAGGGTGAAGTAAAAGAAGTAAAAGAAGGGGTAAACAACAGGTCATCTAACTCAACCGAAGAGGTGGATAAGGATTTTTTTTTTTCAATAGTCAACAAAATCATCCAAAGCACAGGACATGGACAAAAATTGGACATAAAAAATGGCAGCCTCCGTTAAGTAGTAGAAGAACACTGCAGTCATTCTGGACTCTCACTTAGCAGACTCAAACGTTGCCATACTTAAAAAAAAAAAAAAACAGACTTCAGTGTAATATTGCGGACTGGAGCTGATTTGCAAACTTGCCACAATAAGATTGGGTCTGAATAGGGACTTGGAATGGCTAGCACATTGCAAAAAGTGATTGTCTCTGTTCACACATTTTCAGAAAGCTGATAGGAGAAAGTATGTGTACAATATACACACTGTACACCACGTAGACATCATTATAGACATACTGAATATATGACTGAAAGAGTTGCTCCCTCCAAAAGACAACTTAAAATCAGCTGTTTCACCTCTGACTTAATGCTAAGCTGATAGGTTAAAGCTGAAGGAAGCATCCTGTAAGATGGTTGGGTGCTCATTTGCCTAAAGCAACACTGATTTTTTGTTTGTTTGTTTTAATCTTAAAGTCTTTGAAAGTGCAAAGATTTTACATCCGTGAGTTAACGTGGTTTATTTGGAAGGCATGTAATGATTCATAGCCCTAGAGAGACTATTTTGTCCCATTGCTTTCCCAGAAACCAGGTACAAAGATATCTTCACTTAGCTGCAGACCCAGTTTCTTAATGGGAACCCCTCAAATGAGAATGCTACTTCTCTGCTTTCTGTGTAAATCTAAGTCCCGAAATCCCACAGAAACTTAATTATTGTGATGTGGTGTGATCAGCAAAGACCTCAAGAGATGAAGTTCCAAAAGAGCAGCCATGTTAGTTTAGTTCAATAAACAAACAAGGAGTCCTGTGGCTCTTAAAGACTATCAGATATATTTATTGCATGAGCTTTCTTGGGAGAAAATCCCTCAGGCCTAGAGGGTGGGCCAGTCCCTCTTTATTGTATTAGATGGCATCTATTCCCCATTGTCTCCTTTCTACTCCACAAACCAGTGCAGTCTTCACTTCATTATGTGTCCTATCTATGGCCTCTTTGGGATTCCAGTGCTCTGTGGGAATATACATGAAATAGTACCATGTGGCTGCACAATTCTTAGAATTCTGTGCACTATCCTCAAACCTCCATGTCTTCAGGATACTCAAAGGAGCAAGATTTTGAAATAAAATGCTGGAAGGCCATATGACAGAGTGATGGATTATCATCTCCCTAGCAATGTCTCTCCCATGACGCTAGAAGAGAGCTAGAGAAAGGTAAACAGATTAGTAGGTATCCATGTAGCATCCTTGATGGGATGTTCATGCTCCAAGGAGTTTAGCTAGCTACAAGAATGGTAAAAAGGGTGAGGTTCAACACACTCCCTTAGGCCTTTTGGTGTCTGCTTGAACTATAAGTGAGTTAATTGTCCCTACTCCTTTTCTTTGGTTCTCACCCCATGGATACATCAATTTTATATCAGTGCCTAAGTGCAGGTATTCTCTTAATTATAGTAATTAAGCTAAAGCAAAAATGTTAATAGCCTAATAAATTCTTGTTAGCCTTTCAGGGAGAAGATAAATCCTGATTACCTTTGAGATGCTGAAAATATATCATGTTTTACTATAGTTATCTACACGTTAAAAATAATATGTAAACATTCATTTTCTATACATATTTTACAAAGTGATGAAAACTAGTATTGTCTGGAAGCTGAAGCAAAAGAACAAACTGACTCCTCCCATTGAAGTTTAAAATTCCTAATTGTCAATTGGCTTCTAATTATTTAAAATAAAATTGAAATAATAAAAATCACTGTAATTTAACAAAAAATATCAAAGGGAAACAAAACATTTTACCTAAGGGATATAGTATTTTTAGCAAATAAAAATTGCTTCAGGCTTTAAATATTTGGGCAATCCCTATGTCTGATCCATCTCTTCAGTTCAGACCCATTTTATCCTATAAATAAGATAAAGGTAGAAAGAAAGCAAATAGACTAAGGCTATGTCTACACACAAGCAGTTAAATTGATTTAACTTTAGTCAATTTAACAAAATTGTTCTAAAATCATTACACTGATTTAGGTTAAATAGATTTAACAGTTCCCCACGAAAAACTCAAATTGAACTAGCATGTCCAGGGACAGGACTTGCTAGTTCGATTTAAGCAGGGGAACAATGGGAGGTGTGCCAACATGGCCCGTAGAATGGACCAAACCACTCACCCAATCCCCTTCTTGATTCTCACCCACTGAGCCAGGTAGGAGGGAAAAGCTTTCCCTCCACCTGGCTTTGGGTGCGCTGAGCCAGGCAGGGGAGAATGCATCCCATCCACCTGGCTGCAGCCCCAGGAACTGGGTTTCAGGAAGGGACCCCTGTTCCCCTTTTGGAGTGTGTTAGCCGAGTGGAGGGGAAGAAACCCCCACACCTAGCTGGACCAGTGCTGGCCAGGGGGCAGGGGAAGAGACCCATGCACCCAGCTTCCCCCAAGCTGGCTGGTCTGCAGGGGAAGGAATCCTTGTGTGCCCAGCTCCTCCACAGCTGACCAGGCAGTGGGGTAAGAGACCCCATACACCTGGCTCCCGCTCTCTAGCCGGGTAGCAGGGAAAGGGATCCCAGTGCTCCCGGCTCCCTGTGGGCTAGCCAGGCAGCGGGGAAGGGACTGTGCACCCCCAGCTCCCCATGTAATAGCCAGGCGGCAGGGAAGGGATCCCCACGCACCTGACTCCTGTGCTCTAGCTGGGAATCGGGGGAAGGGACCCCACTTGCCTGGCTCCCTGTGCGCTAGCCAGGTGGCAGGGAAGGGAGGATCCGCGTACCCAAAGTCTCTTCTCCACCACCTGGCTAGCTCTGGAGGAGCCAGTCATGCGGGGTCCCTTCCCCCGCTCTCCAGCTAGAGTACAAGGGCTGGGTGTGCAGGGATCCCTTCCCCAGCTGCCTGTCTAGCATGTGGGGAGTCACCTGGGAGGTTCCTTCCCCATCCCAGCCCCCTGGCTAGGGTGTTGAACCCTGGCCCTTCTTTCCAGGGTGCCATGCACCCTCAGAGGAAAGTTAAACCATGGTTTCAATTTCTATAGCTTTTAAATCAGTATAACACATCCACATAGTATCATATCAATATAACAGTTATGATGTAACTGTTATATTAATATAAAAGTAAGTTTTATTATATCAATATGAGTTTCCTTACAGCAAAATGACAGAGCTCATCATTTTCCCATAAGAAAATGTTATGTGGACTTAAGTGTTTTTAAATTGAAATAACCAATGTTATTTCAATTTATATCCTGTGTGTGGACGTACTCTAAGATGTCATGACTGAGATCAGTGAGAAACCAATTTCAGGCTTTTCCGAAATTTTATTTTATGGTTCAATAAAAGTGAATTTCTATATTATGTACACCTTCTAAGCCTTTTATTTTCTTTTGAAAGAGTGAGTTTTAATAAATTCTGAAGGCAATGACTGAATTTGACAATTAAAAAATGTTTCCCTCTCTGGAAGTGACATTTGATTTTAAATACATTTTGTGTGATGTTTTTGAAAAGTATTCCACACATAAGCTGAAGCTGAAACAGATTGATTGATTGATTGATTGATTGATTGATTGATTGATTGATTGAACAGTATGTGACATTTTTCCACAAGAAAAACATTGGATTTCAAACCTCAGATCAGGAAAAAAGAATCATTAAAAAAAAAATCACCTTGACACAGACTGCCTTCTCATAAAAAAAGAGAGATAAAGGAACAACCCTTTTATAGAACCTTGAGTCTGGTCTGGCCAGTCCCAGCCCCAGCACGTCTTAGGCTTAGCATTTCATAGAGATGGCATCTCTGGGCTTGCCACATCAATGTTGTTTTTTTTTTTTGAGGAAAGAGTGTCAGCTCTTAATTGCTATTGCTTTAGTCGTGTTACTTCTTTTACTGCAAGTTAACCATTAGATCTGGGGATTTGGAAATGTGTATGAGCAGCACTGAAAATAAATGTGTAGAAATGAGTAATGTTTTTAAAATGTATGGATTAGATAAATAAAGCTCAGCAATCATAACAAGAATTTTCTATGGCTATGTCTAAACTTTCAAGTTAGTTCGAATTAACAAGGCTTAATTCGAGCTGCCTTCATCCCTGTCTACACTAGGCTTTCATTAGTTTGAATTAGAAAATTCCTTAATCTGAACTAATGAAATATTAGTTTGAACTAGTAAGAAATGCCTTTTTAGTCAAACTAAGTCCTCAGTTCGATTCTTAGTTCGAACTTGGTACAGGGCAGACATTTAAGTCCACTATGCTAGTTTGAATTAAGGGCAGTTAGTTTGAATTAACAAAGTGAGTTGTCAAATTAACTGTAATTTGACTTAGTCCACATTGTTAATTTGAGCTAATAATTTTGAATATAGTTTGAACTACATTCAAATTTATTAGTTTGAATTAACAGATTTGAGCTGACTCTGGGAAGTGTAGACATGTCCTATAAGTTAAGACCTAGATCCATAAGCATTGCAATGGCAGATTCCTATGCCTCCTGCTGCATAATGGAATCCTAAACTCTGAGCTATATACCGAGGCTCCCTATATAATTAATGGAGCAAGTTAGATGTCTAAGAACTTGAATAGGCTGATGTTGAAACATATTGAACTTCCCAGTTTGATTGAGTGGGTCTGTGATGTGGACCTGCCAGGCATTAGAAAATCAAAGGGAGATATTCAAGTTATTTTAAGTAACTTGCATATCTCCCTTCGGATGCCACTGAAAACTGTGTTCAGTATAGACAAGGGCTAAGAAGGTGTTTCTCAAAAACTGAGAAGGTAGCTTCCTAACCTAGCCAAAAGATAATACAAAGGAAAGGGGTGAGATTTAGGTACCTAAGAACCTTTATGAGTATGTGACTAACTCTCTGATCTGGCCCCAAAAGATTTGTCTACTCAGCAATTTGGAACTGACAGAAGTGGGTTTCCCAGACTGTATAGACAGGCAGGCTAGCAGCACTGAAGCTAGTGTCTCAAAATAGCTGGATAGATAGCGCTTTGAAGTTGTGTCTTGGGGTGGTGCTCTGGCTCCGAAGTCTAGGGAGACAGCTGAGTGATGTGTTACATATACTCTTTGTCTGGGGTAAGTCAATTGCTTAATATGAAAACACTGCTTAGCATGAAAGATAGGACAGCTGAAAAGAATGTTCATATCTGCCTGTCACTTCACAGCTTCTCTTACAATCTGGGTAAACAATTTCTATTATGTCCTGTTCGCTCGCAGGAGTTAAGCAAAATGGGGATGTTTTTTTTCTTATCCCAGAAGAATAGAGTTTTGAAAAATGATGCCAAACTAATTGTAGATTGTCTCAGATTCATAGTTTATTTTTGTATAAAGATGCTTTTCTTTTTCAAATGCATGCTATGGCTCTGTAGAATATAGATATGGTTTTCATTTAAATAGCATGAATGGTATAGAAGCAAAAAATGTCTGTCATAGATGGGAAAAAAATACTGTATACACTGTGTTCTCAAAGCAATCCTATTTATTCTTTTATGGACTCAAATCCTTGAGTGAGCACTGAAAATCCAGATGACGTGCCTAAATGATAGATTTGTATAAGTGGGTCTCTTTTTTAGCTGACAAGTGTAAAATAACAGGTAACCATATATCTTGCTAAGGCTACAATAGGGATCCTTGAAAAAACATTCTTCATCATTATGAACACTGTTTCAATTCCTGTAGTCCCAGCAGATTTTGAATTCCTACTATAGATGGGTGCCAACTGTCAAAGGAATTTAAATACATGCTAATGAGGTCTGCCCTGAATATAATGGTCACTTATGGTTATATGGTATTGAATCATGGTTGTGCATGTGTGTGTGTGTTTTATTTTTCCCTAAAATGCTGTACTACCTTTCCTTTTGAAGAAAAGTTTTCTTTATTATACATAGATTTAGTGTTTGTGAACAGGAAAGTATTGCTTCTGACAGGTGCTCAGAGATGGCACTTAGTTTTCCTATATTACTGACTAGAGAGCTTGAGCTCATTCTGCAGATTTAAAAGAAAATTCTGTATATATAGAACTGAGTCTACGTTGTGCCAACTCCACTGGAGAGAGTTTACTAATATATGTAAGTAAAGCACATTGTGAATATTAATAATTACAAAGAGATAGCATAGGTACAAATTCATAGTGGCAGGACTAAATATCCTCTTAAACTATCCCTGACAGGTGTTTGCCTAAATTTTTCTTAAACAATGCCAGTGATGGAGATTTTATAATGTGCCTAGTCAACTTATTCCAGTGGTTAATCCCCATGACCAGGGCCAGTTCAAGGGGCTATGGCACCCCGAGCTGGCTTTTGCTTTGGTGCCCGTCCCATGGGGGGGGGACCTGGCCTCCACAATGGGCTGGCTAACCTTGCCCCCAGGATGGAGAACAGCCTGCCCAGGGGTGGAGCAGGCCAGCCCAGAAGCCAGGATCTGCTCCCTTGCCCCTTCCTGAAGCTAGCTTTTCCACCCTAGGGGTGGGGAGGGCCAGCTCAGAGGCAGGATGAGAAAGCAGAGTCCATCCTATAGGCTGATCCTGTCCACTCCTAGGCTAGCTATTCCCTGTCCTGGTAGCAGGACGAGTTGGCCCAGAGCAGGGGTGCTATGTGCCGAAGCAGAACCCCTAAGCTCTGGCTTCCTAAGCCAATGCCTCACTGGATTATTGGTAGAGCCAGCCCTGACCATGACAGTTAGGAATTTTTTCCTATTGTCCAACCTAAACCTCCCTTTTTATAATTTAAGCCCATTGCTTCTTTTCTTATCATTGGCAGTTAAGGAGAACAATTTTTCTCCCACCTCCTATTGACAAACTTTAAGATATTTGAAAACTATTATCATGTCCCCTCTCAGTCTCCTCTCTTCCAGGCTAAACAAACCCAGCTCTTTCAATCTTCCTTTATAAGTCAAGTGCTCCAGACCTCTAGTTTTCCGTGTTGCTCTTCTCTGGACTTTCTCCAATTTGTCCACATCTTTCCTGAAATGAGGTGCCTAGAAATGGACACAATACTCCAATATAGGTCTAATCAGGGCCAAGCAGAATGGAAGAATTACTTCTCATGATTTACAATACGCCTGTTTCTACATCCCAGAATGGTGTTCGCTTTTTTTTGCAACAGTGTTAAACTGTTGACTCATATTAAGTTTGTGGTCCACCATGACAACCAGATCCCTTTCTGCAGTATTCTTTCCTAGGCAGTCATTGCTCATTTTGTATATGTGCAATGAATCATTCTTTCCTATGTGGAGTACTTTTCACTTATCTTTACTGATTTTTTTTTCTGTTTACATCAGACCATTTCACCAATTTATCCAAATCATTTTGAATTATGATCCTGTCCTCCAAAGCACTTGCAACCCCTCACAGTCTGGTATTCTTTGCAAACTTTAAAAGTGCACTCCCTATGCCATCATTTAAATCATTGATGAAAATACTGAACAGAACCAGACCCAGACCCGGTCCTTTTGGTACCCCGCTCATTACACCCTTCCAGCAGGATTATGAATAATTAATAACTACTCTTTGGGAGGGATTATCCAAACCAGTTTTTCACCAGTCTTATGGTAGCTCCATTCAGACTGTACTTTCCTAGTTTGTTAATGATAAGGTGATGCAAGGCCATATCAAAAACCCTACTAAATTCTAGATACACCACGTCTACCACTTCCCCTCTATCCACAAGGTTTGTTACCTTATCATAGAAAGACATCAGGTAGATTTGACATGATTTGTTCTTGACAAATCCATGCTGATATGACTTAACAGCTTATTCTTTTCTAGGTATTTGCTAATGGATTCCTTAATTATTTACTCCATTATTTTTTTTTCCAGGTACAGAAGTTAAATTGACTAGTATATAAAATCCTGGGCTGTCCTTATTTCCCTTTGTATAGATTTCCCTTTTTATAGCACTATATTTTCTCTTTTCCAATCCTCTGGACCTCACCAGTCTTCCATGATTTTTCAAAGACACAAGCCAGTCCCTCAGAAATCTCCTGAATCTGCTCCTTGAGGATTCTAGGCATACCATCAGTCCCTGATGACTTGAAGACTGCTATCATGTCCCCTCTCAGTCTCCTCTTTTCCAGACAAAACAACCCCAACCATGATGACTATTAATTTTTAAGTCATTTTTAACTTGTTCTTTCCCCTTTTTAGCTTCTGATCCTATCCCATTTTTACATCCTTCCCTATGCCAGGCATCCAGTCACCACCAACCTTCTTGGTGAAGACTGAAAAAAAGAGTGATTGCTTTGTGAAAACTCTTCATTAACAGGGAAAAGGGGATTTAAACTCCCTCACAGAATTCTACTATTCCTTCAATAACTGTCACACATCCACTAAACTTTCACTGGGATGCTTCCACATTAGCATCAACTTTCAGGACACCACAATCAGCTTCAAAAAAGAAACCTTAAGGAACCCTACGGAAAACCAAATACAAGAATTCCACAGATTGCCACATCTACCTTCACAGATCAAATAACTACTTCAAACACACTGAGAAATCTGTAATTTACAGACATCATGAATACGCTCTGATGACAAAGTCAAGATATATAACTTAACACACTTAAAACCACCTTCACCATATGAGGACACTCCACAAATAGCTCACATCTTAGCACAGGCCATCCAAATATCACAAGATAGCCAGCTTAAATACAGAAATACAGCACCTTCCAACTTCACACCTCAGTTGCCACTGTAAAGGATATCATCAAACTGCAACTCATACTAAAATAAATCTTTCCTAAATCCCCTCTTCTGACTTTCAGACAACTTCCTAACCTCCTCAAGATGATCATCAAAAGCTAGTTGCCCACAGACTAGGACACACACAGTCAGATGGCATCATACCCTGCCAGAACTACAGATGCAAAACCTGAAAACATGGCTACACAGCTATAATGATCAATGTGCCCACACACATACAATACACCTTTCAGGAGTCATAGATTTTACACATCATGTCTATACCAAACGGGGTATACTACACTTAGTGCACTAAATGCCTCAATGACAACTAGTTGGGTAAACCACATAATCAATGTATTCTCAAATGAACTCACAAAGGTAAATGATAAAAGATAAAAATACTCTGTCACCTGAAGGTTAACATTTTTCACAACGTGATCACTCTGTCTTAACTATCCTCAAATGGAGCTTGCACAACACTTTCAAAAACCAAGCCTGGGAGCTTAAATTCATTACTTGCCTACATACTGAAAATCATGGACTGAATAATAAATATAATAAATGATAAATCCAATTTGAACCATTAAGCCCCTCTTTTTGTTTTATGACTGCAGAGATGTTACTGGGCCATTTTCCCTTAACTGGCATTGTAGCACATATTGTAAATACTTGTTCTAAACAATCTGTTTCTTCTTGCATTTTTTTTTTCTGTAACACTGGGAGTACTCTTCCCAGCCTGAAGAAAAATTCTGTGTGTCTCTAAACCTTTTCACCCTCACTAACAGAAGTTGGTCCCATAAAAGGTGATACCTCACCCACCCTGATTTTCCTGAAAATCAAACAGACTTAAGATGGTATTTAGCCTTGGTGAATTTCTCTCTCTCTCTCCCTCAGACAAAATAAACTCCTATGCACAGAATAACATCATGATATTCTAGAAGCAAAAGATGAATTTTCAAAATGAAAAAATGCAAAATATCTTAGAAAATTTGTACCTATAGAAGTTATTTTGAGTTTTTAAAATTGGAAGTAATTTCACACTATAAAATTTCCTTGCATTACAGGGTTTCAGTTCTACCACAGAGGATTTTTGCACAGCTAAATGGAGTGTTTTACACATCCCTAAAACAGATGTGTTATATGCCCCCGCCCCCAAACATCTAGAAATTCACCATCTGTGTAAAATAGGTCTGTTCTGTATTCACTGCATGTCTATTTATATCTAAAGTTTTGGAACTGTGGAAAAGGATTTTTCAGTGCTGCAAAGGAGCATCATGAATTATTTACAGTAAATCAAATTTTATAACCCTTTTTCAATCTTTTATAAACTATATTTTCCTATTTTATTAGATATTTTTTCCAGGGCTTTAATGCAGCATAAGTCAGGGAAATCACTTAAATTCCTAAAAGGTTTTTAGAGTACATGAAGAAACAGTTCATAGGGTAGCTTATACATTTCATATAACTGTAGAACTATTAATATCCTTCAAGTGTTTATTTTTTAAGAGAAAAGGGGCCAGTTTTCTCAAGGGCTCAGCACCCAGTACCTACTATTATTCTTAACTAAAGGTAGTGGGAGCTGCCAGGTGCTCAGTATACTTGAAAATCTGTCCTAGAATTACTTGGAAAACTGAGCTCATTTTGTTAACTTGTCAGTTATCACAGTGAAATGTAAAATGAAAAATCAAGAGAAAAAAGACTACATGTCCCATTAACAGGATGGGGGACTATAACCTAGATAGCAGGCTGAATGTCCATGACTCAAAAAGAATGCAGAAAAAACTGGAAAGGATTCAGAAAATAGCTACAAGAATAGCTATATTGAAATCAATAGAAGTTAGGAGCCCAAACATCTTTGTGATGTTAGTACCTTAAAAAGGAGGATTTGAGACAGTAAAAGTTTTGTTTTATTTTTAATTTAATAGATGAGGAAATAATGTGATCTAATGATTGAAGCTGACGCTACATAAAATCAGGCTAGAAAGAAGAATACATTTTTAACATTGGAGTAAAACAAAACAAAACAAAACAAAACAAAACAACAAACTACCAGGGCATGAGATGGATTCTTCATCTCATGAAGTCTTTAAATTGTATTTTTCTGGAGAAAAAAAAATAGTCTAAGTCAACTATAAGTCATTGACCTGATTCAAGAACAATTGAATGAGCTTCTACAGCCTGCATAATCTACGTCAGACTAGATGATCATAATAGTCCCACCTGTCTTAGATGCATAGAAATAACACTATTTCTGCAGGTACTAAAGGTTATAAACTCTTCAAAGACTTTATAATTCTTCAAAGGAAGGTGATTTTGAAAGAGGGACACTTTTGCTTCCTTATACAACATTCCAGAGTACAGTCAACTTAATGAGTACCAACTGAAAAAATCCTTTACAATTTTATATGTACAGGTTGCTGCTATTATTATTTGTATTGCAATAGTGCATACAGGCTTCAGTCAGTTCAGAGCCCCATTATGCTAGCTACTATAGAAATGGACACAAAAAAAATGTCTCTTCCCATGAAGGGCTTACACAATTTATTTCATGTTTGTAAAGTTACAGTCAAACCCAATGAAATTTTTTTTGTTATTATTACTGAATCACACACAAATATTCTTTGTCAGTCAATTAATATTTACACTTAGAATGTTAATTATAATTGTTGAATGTGAATCCATCAATTTGACATAATAATTATTCATTTGAATTCAATCAATTCAAATTGGCATGGCCACAATAGAAAATCCAATTTGAACTAGCATGTCCAAGGACTAATTCATATTGGAGGAGGGACACATGAGAAGTGTGGCAAATGCCCCCCAAAAGGGACACTGTCACAGCCAATTGCATAAAAGCAGAAAGTTGCCTCAGTCCCCTGCCCATTGTGGCTGGAAGAGGCAAAGCGAGTGTCACTGAGGTGCCCAGCACCTGCACAACCCTGACCAGGGCTCTGGTTGCCTTAAGCACAGTCTTGTTGGACCCTGGCAGCACAGAGGCAGGCACCAGCACTGCCAACACACTGGCCCTGCCTGCTGCTGCAGCCGCCCTACTGCCCTCTGTGCCCTGTTGCTTCTGGGCACAGGAAACCAGCAGCGACTGGTGGCACCACATCATCCTGACCACCTGGGATGATGAGCAGTGGAAGCAAAACTTCTGCATGAGGAGGCAGATGTTTTTAGAGCTGGTCCACAAGCTCACCCTCCAGCTGCAGTGAATGGACACCCATCTCAGACTCGCCCTTCCTGTGCACAAGACTCGCCCTACCTGTGCACATCACCCTGTGGAAGATGGCCACCCTGGCACCCACCAGTCAGTGGCACACCACTTTGGGATTGGGAACACCACCATGGGGGCTGCCCTACTGCAGATCTGCAGGGTAATTAATGAGGTCCTGCTAGCCTGCCTTGTCATGCCTGGAAATGTGCAAGAGACCCTGGACAGAATCCATGCCGTCAGATTCCTCAACTGCGCAGACATCCTCAGTGTGACTCATATCCCCATCCAAGCCCCACCGCACCAAGCCACGGAGTACTGGAATCACAAGGGGTACTATTCTGTGATTCTGCAGGCCCTGGTCAATCACTAGGGCCACTTCACTAATATCTACATTGGCTGACCAGGGAGGGCTCATGATGCCCATGTGCTGTGGAACTCTGGCCTTTATAGGTGAATACAAGTAGGCACCTTCCTCCCACCACATGACATGACTGTCAGGGACATCCAAGTGCCCCTCTTTCTGGTAGTGGGTGCTGCCTACCCTCTCCTCCCATGGCTTATGAAGCCCTACACACAGCACCTAGATACAAGCCGGGAGATTTTTAACAGGAGATTGAACACGTGTCACCAGGTGGTGGAGCGCACCTTTGGGACGCTCAAAGCCAGATGGCGTTGCCTTCTAATGTGCCTCCACCTTGTGGAGGAGAACATCCCAGAGGTGATCATAACCTGTGTCACCTTACATAACCTCTGTGAACTGCAGGGCAACAGGGTCCTCACCCTCTGGGAGGCTGAAGCTGAGCAACTCAGTGCACCTTTCCAGCAGCCAGCAGCCAGATAGCATCTGGAGCAGGTGCAGCAAAGAGCCCACACAATCTGGGAGACGCTCAAGGAGATGTTTGTCGGAGACGAGCCCTGAGGACCCAGCCCTGCCACCAGACACCCTCACCAGCCCCACCCCACAGATGCCTCCCAAGCACAATGTAACCCCCCCAAACAATAAATCAATAAACAATAAATCCCCAAAACAATAAATATACTGAAATGAAATAATTGTAAAGAATTTTTTTTTATTTTATTTTTTAAAGGTAAAGGGACAAAACAGGTGTTTTGGGAGGAGAATGGTGTGTGTGGGGGGAATGGGTGAAATCAGAGTTCAGGAAGGGGAGCAATCCTGATGCGGTGGGGTTGTTCCCTCTGGCCCTCACCGTGTCCACCCCAGGTGCAGGGATACCCTGGTTGGGGAATACGGAGGTCTTGTTGGGGGGGTTGGAGGCTGCAAGTCCAGCAAAGTGTTCTATCAGGTGACCTAGTGTGAGCCTAGTGCCCTGTAGGGCTACAGTGATGGTGGTAAGGTCCTGACTCTGGTGCTCTTGGGCAAGGGTACAGTTCTCCTCAAGCTCCACAGCATTCTCAAGGAGGCACAGGGCAGGTACCTGGTTTGCCAACACCTTCCCCCACCAGGCCTGCATGCTCTCCTCGGCCCCCTGACCGAGATCAACCAGCTCCTGGAGGAGGTCATTGCTGGTGTGGCATGCCATCCTTCTCCGTGGGGTGGTGGGTGGTGGCCTCCCCGCAGCACAGCATCTGTCCACAGCGCAAGCTGGTGGAGGAAGGGGGAGAGAACGGTTACTGCCAAGGGGCTATGTTGCTGTCACTCTGTGCAGCCTAACTGCAGCAAACACCCAGGCCCAGACTGTCCCTGTGCCCCACTTCCCTGTCCTGTGAAAAGTGGGCCCCCAAGGTACATGCGGCTATGATGTTTGGTCTGGGTTGAGTGTGGTGCCCACAATGCCAGGTGACACTGAGCCTGACGTGGCTCCCAGGCATTGCCAGATGCCACGTGAGAGGGGCCAGGGCTGCATGTGGCCTAACCTCTATATTGGCACTTCGGGTTCCCCTCAGCCGCTCACTCACAGGCTTCTGTGCCACTTGACTCTGCTTCCCCTGTGCCCCATGACTCCGCTCCGCTCCATCCCATCGAATGGCCTCTGTGCCCCCCCCATCGCTGGGACCCTGCCTGTCCCATGGACCAGTCCCTCACACCCTGCATCTGTCACAGACAGGTGCAGCCATGCCCACATGGAGGAAGAAGGGAAGACTTACCCTCTGGAGTGGGTCCCTCCTCCTTCTGCACCTCCAGGGTGGTGGGTGCCTCCTCACCAGTGGCAAAGAGGTCAGGGCTGGTGGCCGGGGTGCAGGTGGATGGTGGCCCTGCTGCCGGACTGGTGATGTCAACGTCAATGGGGGCGTCAACATCAGCGACTTCCTCCTCCTCTGGGGAGGACACAGTGGGCATCTTGGAATTGTCCACCATGCTGGTGGGCATGCCAGATGGTTGTTCACTGAGGAACTGATCCATTTTGGTAAAGTAGAAGCATGTGCCACCCCACTCTGGCCCCCGGACCCTCCTCACCAGTGAGTAGCCTACAACCGGGACAGGATGTTCTCTGTCTCCCAAATACATAGGAGACAGAGGACCTCCTGATGGCCCCATATGGCCGTGCTGCACCTGCCGTGGGTGCTGGTATGAGCCTCAGCCATGTCCACTCGCCTGCCACATGGCTGTGGCTGCAGGGCCGTCAGCAAGAGTGTGGGAGGGGCGCTGTGCCTGTGAGCACTTCCCCTTCCTGGTGCTATGCACCACGGGAAGGAGAAGGTCAAAACACGGTCAATTCAAACTGAGTAGTTTGAATTGACATGGCCACATTGACCATGACTTCAAACTTCCTCAGTTCAAATTGATGAAAGCAGGTGTGTCCATTCGCTTAATTGAATTTGAACTGATTGTCATCAATTTGAATTCAATTCTAAGTGTAGACATACCCACATAGATTTGAACATTACAAAAAAAGTAAGACTGGGTGGATGACCAAATATCCAAGTTTGGGGATTCAAAATAAATGAAAGATGAAGGACTTTACAGCCGCAATTCACTAAATTAAATCTCCTGAGAGCCAAAGTTCAAAGAGATGTGGACACAATGACTTCTCGCAGGCAAGCTTTATTAATGCATCAAAAGCATATCTCAATACTAAGCAATACTCATTTTTTCAATATTACCTAAGGCTTCAAAACTGTAAGATTAAGATAAGCGTGTATGTTGGGGAATGCAGGACTCAAAGAACAATTTAAAATCGAGGATTTCAAGTCCAATAGATTTTCAGTTTCTTCGGTAACATCAATCTGAGAAAACTCAAAGGTTTACTTGAGGATAATATAGATTTCCAAAAGAGGGGTAAAGAAAAATTAGGTTAACTGACATATGAATTTAAAGCAAGACAACATCTATTAATGGGAATAAACCAAGAGTGTTTGCTGCAGACAAGTTTGGTTAGACCTGACCAAATATAAGTATATTATTCTGCTGCTTAACTGAAAAACTTGGTCTTCTTCAGAATAAGGTAGAAATAAAATGAACATGAACAGAAAGGTAAATTAATTACTGACAGCCCAGCTGAAATCATTATCAGTAGTTTATGTCAATTTTAATCATTATAATTGCAGAATAAAAGTGACACAGAACTTTAAAGTAGATTGTTATGGATGTTATGGTCTGTTCTATTCTAAGTACGTTCTTATCGTGCACTGATGGTTATGATAGCTGATTGCCTTCCAGTCAAGCATTAAGTGACTTGACTAACAGCTGGCATGTTTGTTCTCTCATTGTCTTCCCAGTAGAGATGTATTCAGCAAAGTATCCTGTTTGGATCAGGGTTTTGCCATTTCTATTTAGTAAACAAAAATCAAGGTATGGTAAACATTAAAGAAGAAAAGGTCAAAGATTTGCACCTTGTATTTGGAATGGAAAGTGAAGACGTAATGACCTTTAGTTCCTGAGGAATTCATTGCACAGTTTCAGGCTGACCTCCGATCAAATTCTATCTCCCATACAGAAAACTTCTTCCTTTGTCACAGAGAATTGTATTGTGTTAGAAGGGTAAAATTGTAAACCATAGTTTTCATATCAGACTTTTGAGTAGTCTTTTAAATATGCTAGGCACTGGCCCAAGAGCTTCTTGAAGATAATATACATACAAAATAATAACAAGTGAGGATTTGAACATTACATTGGCTTTCCATAGATTCCCAAATTGAAGCTGAAGCACTGGTTTGATGTGCCTTTGTTGCTAAGGAGATTCACTGTACCAAAGGGCTAAAGTATAATTTGGCAGGCCCCAGCACCCTCCTAAATTTCCAGGCCCTTTTCACCGTGTCCAGGCCCCCTTCATGCAGCTCCAGGCCCCCTTCATGCACCCAAGCTACTGCCCCCCCAAATGCCCACCCCCACACCAGCTACTGTACCCCAAATGCCTGTTCCTTACCCCAGCTAGTGCCCCTACACCAGCTATTGTCCCCCAAGGGTTGTCCCCTCTCAGACCCTTCCTTCCGTATGTCTTCCTCAGCCCCTATCCCCATTCCCAAAGCTCTTGCCCCCATGTCCCCACTCTAGCCCTCTTTAACCCCCTGTGACGCTGTCTGGGTCTAGGGAACTGTTTATGATTATTTTCTGCATTAATACTTCATATTTGCAATAATCCCTATGTGATATGCCATGTTTGGCATCAATAGAAAGGCTGTAATCTACTAGGAATGATTATATGATCTATTTGTAGGTATCATATTTGTATTAGAATCTAGGAATCTCATTTGTTTTATGTGTGTTCCAAGTCATTTGAGCTGAGGCAGTCCGGGATGGGGCATCTGCAAACTATTGTCCTGCTAATTGCACATCAGGAGGGGCTCCCAGCTACAGTGGGCCCAAGAGGAAACCTGTTTAATCAGTTACTCAGATTGACTGTGTGGCCCACCTCCATTTGGATCTGGCAAGGACTCTGAGATGAGATGCCATAGCCCATTCTCCATTTTGTCTTTAGTCTCTAGCCATCAGTCTGTCTGCAACCAACACCCTGCTCTAGAACTATTCTCCTGGGACTGAACAAAGGACTGAGACCCACCCAGCTGCTGCTGCTGCTAGGTGCACACCAGAGGAGTGGGATTAATCTGCAAACCACGGGATCTTCAAGGATTTGTTTTCTATAGACTCTAAATCATTTGCATGTATGTGATTCACTTTGATCCTTTAACATCTCTCATATTTTGTTTGTTTTCCTTTTATATTAAACCTTTAGTTGTAGTTATTAAAGGATTGGCTGGCAGCATGGTATTTTGGGTAAGATCCAAGCCTATATTTTTCTGGGTGATGTGGCTGGCCCTTTGGGGTCAGGAGAACCTATTTTGTAAAGAGACCCAGTGGCTAGAGGGGACCTTAGGAACTGATGTGCAGTAAGGGGGCTGCTTCTATCTTGTTATGCTTGGTGATGACCAGAGTGGGGGAATCAGGAGCATGTTTTGTTACTGACTGGTTTAAGTACCACCCGTCAGTGGTTTGGGGGTTTGGCCCCTGGTTTTACAGCTTGCCCTGATTTTGGCACATTCAGAAGGTTATTCCAGGAGGCCTGTGTCACCCCCCTCCACCAGCTCCCCCATTTTCACTGCACCCCTTTCAGCCCCCCAACCCCCTCCATGCCTCCACAGGCCCCTTTAGTTCCCTTGTCCACAATCCCCCACTACACACCCTTGAGCCCCCCAATACCTTCCATATCTCCCCAGCCCACCATCCTGACCCCTTCTTCCCACCCCACCCCCCACGCTTTCCTTGCTGGCTGCCTGCCTGCCTGTTCCCACCCCCCCACCGCCCACTCCTTCCTTGTATTGCCGATGTGGCCAAGGAGCCAGGCCAGGGTGAGGGACACTGCGGCACCAGCTGGCAGCGAGATGGGACACAGGCCTGAGACAGGGTCTGGGCTGCGTGCACTGCCCAGGCCCAGCAGGAAGGGGCAGGGCCAGCAGAGGCCCATGGAAAGGGGGGGAGTGGTTGCCATGCTTGCTCCAGTGCACAGCTCCTTCCTTCAGCCAGCCCTGAGGGAAACATGCCAGAACATTGCTTTCCGGCATGTTTCCCTATTTTTAGTGGGCCCCAGGACAGTGTTCCAGGGCATTCCACCATATTTTAAACTCTGCACTGTACTAATTGGCATTTCCTAAGGGCCAAAGGCTCCAGGTACAACAATGCAATTGACATATTACATTGCTATAGTCCAAGTGAGAAGCAATTAAGACTTGACATATGGATAACTCATTGTTCTTTAGGATAAGATAAAGTATCATAACAAACTAGAGATGACAGAGCATGTTACTCATGGATGCTGCTATTTGAAAGCTTAGTGTCAACATAGTACTCATAAGCTACAATCTGACTGGTTGTATACTTTCAGTGCAAGGGGACTGCACCATGGATGAAAATGTTTTCCTCTGCCAATAAGCATCATTTCTGTCTTGCCTTAATTCAGCTTCAGCCAGCTATTTTGCATCAATGAGGTGACCTCATCCAAGTACTAGGGTACCTTGGTGGTGCTGATGTGGCCATATGTTATGAAGAAAGAACTTGTATGCATCTAAGGAGGATGAGAACTGGCTACTAATGTTTTGGTGGTGGTGGTGGTGGTGGTGTTTCCCCCCCCCCCCCAAGCTACTGGGATTTTAGTTCATTTCTATGGAGAATAGCAAAAGGTTGGCAGAGTTTATAATCTACTCTGATATACCTCAGATCATCAAATTTGTGGTTACCTGAAGATCACCAGGGAGGATAGTTTGACAAGATAGTTTTGCAAACCCTTATAAATAACAATTTATTCCATCTATTTTCTGTGAAAGTGAAAAGACCATACAATTGCCCAGTATCCAAAAAAACAATTTTTTTAAAAAAAAAGGAAAAGTGCACATATGCTTTTTATGAGAAAAGGCCAAAATCTACAGATTAATTATGTGCTAATTCAGAAATTTTCAAATAATTAAAAATGTCTAAAAAATCATTTTCACCAGAAAATGCAGCTGTGGGAACCAATGCTCATTAAAAAGCAAATGCATCAGGGACAGCACATTTTCCTAGACCTGGCAAATTTCTTTTCATGTAGCAGCAGACTTCCCAAAAGATTAAGGTGTGTCTGTTCTGATGATGGCAAATTCACCACCATCATATCAATTTTTCCAGATTCATAGAATCATAGAATGATAGGGTTGGAAGGGACCTCATAGGTCATCTAGTCCAACCCCCTGCCAGAGGCAGGACCACTCCCACTAAACCATCCCAGTCATGGTTTTGTCCAGCTGGGCCTTAAACACCTCCAAAGATGGAGATTTCACCACCTCCCTCGGCAGCTCATTCCAAGTCTTCACCACTCTCCTAGTAAAAAAGACTTGGTCATTTGAATCATAAATTGACTTCCTAACCTCCCAACCACCCCATAAGTGTCATAGGCTGTGTTCACACGGCACTTTTGTTTCGAAACAACCTCGTTGTTTCGAAACAAAAAAAAACATGTTCACACGACGC
>ML681993.1:43461157-43510318 GCA_007922195.1 Podocnemis expansa | reverse complement strand
ATTTCGAATTAACATTTTGTTAAGTCGAAATAAGATATTTCGAAATAAGGTGTTGTTTCAAAACAAGTTGTTTCGACACAACTTGTTTCGAAATAACCCTGTGCGTGTGAACACAGCCATAGTGCTGTGTCAACAGTAACACATTTCCCATCAATGGGGCTCAGTGAAGAGGGTACACTAAAAGAGAGTTATGAAGTTTACAGGACATATGCAAGCTACCCAGAGTAACTCACCTAACTCCCATCGACTTCCACTGAATTTTGCCAGCACTGTGAACCAGGCCATAGCTACAACAGGAAAAGTCAGAAGATAAATTTATTTCAGAAATAGCAATGATAAGTCAGATACTATTTCATTAGTTCTTCTGTTAAGCTATAGATCTATGGTCATGTATGTATTGGCAAAGAAAATCTGTAAAGTGATCTCTTTTCTCATACACAGTCTGTTCTTGAAGGCCAACTCATTACCCAAGGATGTCCTGGGTGGAAGATGCAGCTGAATGCAAGCATGGCTGGGAAACATGCAATGTAGAAAAATAGATATGACTTGCTGCTGTTGCAGTCCATACTGGAGGAAATAACTATCAAGCAACTACCCCCAAAGTAGCGTCATGAAATGAAAGGTAGCAGATTTCCTTATCACTTTAAGCTCTCTGAAAGGATCCTGTTGGAATACTACAATAATTGTGACTTTACACCAAAAAATAGTCCTTCAGGAAATTTAAATGCTAGGAAATTAATTTCTAGTACAAAATAACTGACAATCTCATTTATAATTATTAATTTCTGATTGAAAGCATTTTCAACAGCAAAATTCAGATAACATCAAATTATTTTCAAATACAGGAAACTTGGGAACTAAAATGAGTGGTTTTGTTGAAACGATTAACCTATCCGGAGATTCGGGGATATACCCAAAACTTCCAGTGAAGTCAAATTCTTATATTTAAAATAAATTTGATGTTCTTCAGACCGTTTTTTTCTTCATTTATATTATTTATATAGTAGTCAGTATTTTCTACATAAGATTGTATGAATACTTGAGTTTGGACTTTTGATTAATAAAAAATAATTTATGAAAATTTGCACCTTTAATTTCTTTTCCCACTTGTTTTCTAATTTTTGAAACAATATTTGAGAACGTAAGCAGCCCAACTATTACTTGGGAATGACATGGGGCATCTGTGCAATATTCAGCAAATATATAGCAATGTTTGAAGCGGACATATTGCCAATCTGGCAAGAGTGGAGGAGAAAACAGCACTTACTGATGATAGTACAGTCTTTCTCCTGTGGTAGTAGAAATATTAGACTTAGCTGTGCTTTCATTTCAATGAATAAAAACACACCCATTCCTGCCAAATGCAGAAAAACTGGGACTTTGTCCAAAAACTGCTGGAAATGATTCAAATTTTAATCTTTTTGCACATTGTATAATAATCTAATACTCACTGTTTTCAGCTCATAGTTTTCTGCTTCTCTTTTTCCTTAAATCAGCAAATGACATATATTCTGTTACTATACATAAGACAACATAAGAGATTGTTCATTTGTCTCCGTATTTCACAAAAGAAATTTTAAATATATTTTGTGATTACCAACAAATGTAACAAAAAACCCCCTCTCATTTTACATCCATTTGAATAATAATAATAATAATAATAATAATAATAATACAAAGTTTGTAACAATAAAGCCAAGAGGCAGGGGTATCAGGACCTGTGCAGGCTCAGGGCCTGCACCAGAGCCAGTATTTGGGGAAGCTAAAAAAGTACATCTAACTTCTGGTAGGCTGTCTCTTCATTATACTGCCTGACCAGCTAGAAAAGGCATCAGACTGTTTTCTTTGCCCAGTAGCAGCAATGGTTCACTGGCTGATCAAAGCTCCTCCCTTACAGATCATAGTAATATTTCTGATCATAGCTCCTCCCTTGGCCCAAGCCCTATTTTTGCCTTGCAACATTCCTGTCTTGGTAACACCGCTCTGATTCTTGACTTTTGGCTCATGGCTACCAATGTCTGTTCCAGCCACTAGGCATGAGTACTTTATGTAATAAGTTAGCTTTAGAAACCTAATATATGATTAAAGTGCATGACTGTAACATTTTTCCTGTGATAAGAGAGTAATGCCTGGAATCCGTGAACCTACCTTATGAGTGTTGAGTATATGCAGTTAATTTTTGTAAAACAATATTGCCATGTACAACTAAATGCATGTGCGTACGTGCACACACACACATACGCACACATGCACGCATGCACACACAAACACCAAAAAAGAAAAAAAATACAATCAGGATAAATATATTTTAAATTCTCCTTACAGACAGGCACTACTAAAGAACTCTAATGGGCTTTTTGCAGCCAATGGTCCTTCTTTTCCAAAAGAGACTCCTTTGCCAGTTCTGCCTAGTCAGCCCATCCAAAGAGATGCTCAGTTGGCCAGCAACTTATCCACAAGTTCCTCATCGTTCAGTACTTGCCATAGCTGCAATACCTGGTAATCCCAATTTGCTGCAGTTGCTTCTCTTCTCATGAGGAACATGCTAATAGCTCTTCCTTTACTTCTCAGTCTGGTGTTCAGGCACCAATCACTGAAGAGACTCTCATCTTTTCAGTTTCAAAGATTGCAAATTTCTCACATAGTAATTGTAATGATTTCCTTTGGCAGTGGAATGGTATGGGTAAGCCCGACACTAGGGACATACAGCAAGCACTCAAGTCTTGGAAAGAACTGCCCTTGTTGGCCTCCAGAGCAGGCTTCTGATGGAGGAACTGAAATTGAAGCCCATCAGCACACCCATATAGTTGTGGGAGGGTGGTAGACCTGAACTCACAGCTATGGATACACCATTCCAGGAGTGTGCATTTCCATGAGGAAGGCTGTTTCACACAGCTGCCGAGAAGAAACCCACAGACTCAATTGTAAAGGGCAAGCACAAGTCACAGTGCACCATGAGGAGGTGCAGAACTGTATGAAGAGACCCCAAGGAGGTCTTCAACCAGAAATAATATTGAAAGCTCCATCTTTATTTTTCTCAAGAGGGCCCCTGGCTTGGAACCAAAGACAGTCAAAGGGCATAAGTTTCCTACGCCTGACTGTTGGGATTGTCTACAGCTGAAGACTCTGATCACAGTGCAAGGTCCCCCCCCCATTCACAGGGGCAATTGAAATCGTATTAAATTCTTGCATTAATAAGAATTTGGAATATGCAATATTCATGCTTAGGATGGAGGTTCAGAACGGTAATTCAGACTTTCTCTGCTACCTTGATTTTTACGAACCCTAAAATTTTACTGCATTGTTCCTGTGTGTGCTGCTTTTACATCCACAAATATGCTAGTAATCTACAAGAGCAGCCTAAGTCTTAAACATGGAACAATGCTCCTTATGTTTATATACGTGATGTTTGCAAACTTTCTTAAGCTGAACTATGTAACACAGAAATGTCACTGGAGAAACAAAATGCCACACTATGTAGCATTACTTACTAATTCCATTCAATCTGTACAGTTGTCCTTTGCACATCAGTAGGTAACTTAAACTGATGTTAATATTGTGTATTCATCATTCCTTGATGGGGTGTTTGGCTTTCAGCTTTTACAGCAAAGTATTCAAACAGTGTACCTGACTGAATACAGGTTATACAGCTATATGCAAGCACTGCAGGAAGATAGTATCAGGAAAATATCTGCTTAAATAGTTGACCCCCTTCTAACATAAGTGGGAGGCATGGTGAATGCTACAGTAATGATTTGAACTTGGTTTTAAATGAGTGGGAACATTTGAGCTCTTTACATGGCAGATTTTTATACAACTTTTTATTTAACACTTATGTAGTTGCTATGGAAATAGTGCTGAGGCTAGTGCCTATCATGCTGAACCATCATATTTCATTGTGCTCTTCTTGTCTGTATATATCTGTTGTCTCATTTCTTAAGGGCAGGACACTCTTTTATTCTGTTCTTTGGGGCCAGGACACTCTTTTATTCTGTTTTTATACAATGTCTAGCACAATACAGTCCTGGTCAATAACTGCACCTCCTAAGTTCTACGATGTAATAGAAACTTTTCTTTAATTCATTTTTTTTCTCCGATTCCTCTGAAATAATTTAGTTTGTCTTTCTGCTAAAATAGGGGACATCATGGTATTAGCAAGCTAACACTACATTGTGAAGAAACAATTTGCAAGTACTACCTTTTGTGGTATTCTAATTTATCACATAATAGAGTCTTTGGGCTTGTTAATTTCACCTGAAGAAAAGGTGGGGGGTGAAGGAGAAGGATTAAAGAACATGTTTCAAAATATATTCTTTAGAAATCTAGGAAAAAATCACCAAAGCAATTGATCCACTATAGAGCATTTAACTGCTGCACATTATGGATATAAAAACTGTGGAGGCAAATGAAGCTGGATGACTTGAATGGTGTTAAAAGCAAGACAAGGATAATGCCACAATCTAATGTAAATAATTCAGCAAGCAAACACACATGTGGTCTGCAGAAACGTCACAATATTTGGGAATTATGTTGTGGTTTTGAATGTTAAAGCACTCTCTGGCCTCAGCGGTGAAAGGAATTCTGCAAAAGTGGAGTTTGTGCATTTACAGAATCTTGTTGAAATTATTAGGATACAGGTGGAGGACAAAGTTGAGTTCTCCAGTGTGAAGTACAGATCTGGGTGCTAAAATGTTAGCATAACAGGTTTTCAAAAATTGTGAAGGGGAGTGAAAATGTTATAAGGGACGAAATATTATAACTTCATAGAAAGATAGGGCTGGAAAGCACTTTGAAAGTTCATCTAGTCTAGTTCCCTACACTGATGAGGGGCTGTTATGTAGACCCGTTCCTAAAAGATGCTTATGAATAGGTAGACAAATACCTGTTATGTATAGTCTAGAAAATATTCAGTGCTGTTTCAGTTCAGTGAGCTGCACTAGCGGACCTATGGGGGTCCCTTCCAGTCCTATATTTCTGTTGCTATACTATCATAGCAGAGTGGAGCTCAACTAGTTAATGGTGAAATTAGTTTACTGTTTAAACAGCACAGTAGAATGAGCTCCAAAATCTTCATCCTGCCTCAGACTGTCTTCAGACTTGCTGCATCTCATGGAGCTGCAGATTTGGATGGATTTAATTAAGGGGTTCCTATAGTCTTTCCTAAAAATAGTATGTTCTCCTATCTTCCACAAATTCATGTCATCCTCTCAGGATTAACCTCTGTTAGTTTGACTCTCCTGTTCCCATTCTCTTGTATGGACTAATTCTATGTCCACAAACAAAGTTATTTTGAAATAAGTCATTTCGAAAAAAGTCATTTCGAAATAAAAAAATAAAAGCCTCATTGACAGGCGCTCCAGATGTTCACCTGGATGTCCCTTCCTCAGGGTCCAACTCCATAGGCAGTGCTCCCTGCATACCCCCCTTGCTCCTCCTTCTCGCACATGGAGTAGCAGGCTTGATTAGGACCTATGAGGGTATCTGTTGTGCAGATATGTGGGCAGACTTGGCAGTGTGGTTTGTTGCAGGGGTGTGTGCCTGCTTTAATGTTTCTGTTGTTAGATCTGTAGTTGCTGGTGAGTATCTGTTTAAGATTGGGCAGCCCTCTGTAGGCAAGGAGAGGTCTGTTCATCAAAGGCTCATTTACCTGCTCATTTACTAATGTGATCTATGCCATCATGTGCCAGAAATGCCCCAACACCTTATACATTGGACAAACAGGACGATCGCTGCACAAAAGAATAAATGAACATAGAGCTGATATCAGAAATCACAAAACAAAGAAACCAGTTGCTGAGCATTTCCATCTTTCTAATCACTCGATAAATTATTTGTTAATGACCGTCGTCAGGGATGTGACTGGGACATCAAGACTTCGAAGAGAAACAGCTGAACTCAAATTAATATGCAAACTAAATTCTGTGAAAGCAGGATTGAATCAAGACTATGGGTTCTTTTCCCATTACAAAAGGTAATTTGAGTTCAGGCTTCCCAGGGTTTGAACCTAACAACTGCTCTGATTTGCTGTTACTGTATGACCTGATCCTATGTTTTACGCCCCCTTGCATTTATTTTCATTCCATTCTGTAAGTTCACCCATCTTTGAAGCATCTAAGGAAGTGGGATTTTCTCCCACGAAAGTTCATGCGAAAAATAACTCGGTTAGTCTTGAAGTGCCACACAACTCCTTGGTGTGGTGTTTGTCCCCCCCCGGATTAGATTAACATGGCTGTCCCTTTGGAAACTACCTAAATCAGCCATTTTGAAACTGGCAGCTGTGGAGTGTTCCTGACTTGCTTTCTGTTGGTAAGCAGTGCTTTGGTTTACTTCTTACTTATTTTTGAGACAGTTTATGTGGCAGTTGTGAATCTTGAAGATTCCTTACAGCCTGAATAAGGAATCTGCTGTGGAAGATTTGCTGCTAAATCAGGGTTTTGTTCATCTGAGAATGACATTTATGCATACACACTTTGTAATTTAACCCCAATCTTGAAACTTTTTTCAAAACAGAACAAATAAAAATAAAGTTGCAATGGATATCTCTTCCTTGTTCATTTGGTTGACAAATGGCAGCCTCCAGTATCTTTTATGAGCTATCATATGTTTTGCATGAAGGGTTAGATATCATAATCTCTTTTTTCTCAGTCCCTTTTTATTCTATTTTTTCCCACTTTGAACATTTGTATCACAACTGTAAAGTACACTTCATTACAACTAACTGACAAATGAAAATTACTTGTAGATGTTTTGATTTAGCCATTTACTTTTATCAGAGAGTCCAACTAAGATCTTGAGTGTGAGCCAAATTTGTATAACATGCAGTATTTAAAAACAGTGGTTAAACTATAATTTGGAAGGCCCAAGAACCTTCCTAAATTTCCAGCCCCCTTCACACACCGCTGCTACTTCCCCTCTCAAATGTCTGCCCCAAATCCAGATACTGCCTCATAAAAAGCCTGCTCCCACAACTACTGCCCCCCAGCTACTGCCCCAGAAATGTCTGCCACCACAGACTCCTATTTCTCCATGTCCTCCTCAGCCCCAATTCCCATTCCCCAAATTCCCTACTCCCATGTCCCCACTCCACCCCTCCTAACCCCCACTCCCACCTTGCCCTCTTCACTCCACTTCCGTTAGCCCCCAACCCCTCCCACGCTGTCCCTGCCTGACTGTCCCCAACACTCTTACCTGCATCACCAATGTGTCCAAGGAGTCTGACCGATGGGAGGGAGGCTTGCGGTGCCAGCAAGAGGGGGCTCCAGGCCACATGCACTACCTGGGCCCAGAAGGAAGGGGTGGGGCCAGTGCAGGCATTGGGAAATGGGGGGAGGAATTGCTGGCCTCACTCCAGCCTTCAGTCCCTTCCCTCAGCTGTCCCTGGGAGAAAAGCGCCAGAATGCTGTGTTCCGGCACATTCATCCATTTTTAAGGGAGACTAGGAATGCCGCATTTCACTGCATTACCCTATTTTAGGGGGCCCCAGAACACTGTCCCCCTAGAAATAGGGGGGCCCAAAACATCGGTCCAGGGCATCCCCCCTTACTTTAACCCCTGCTTAAACACTAACTTCATTTGATATAAGGGAAAACAGTACTGTAGATTGTTAGTCAGTAATGTGAAATATATGTTAAGTTTTTGTTTTGAATTTGAAAGCTTTTTATTAAAAAGTTTATCAAAATTGCAAAACAATTTGATTAATTCTAGGTTGACATGGCATGTTATATAGGGCATGTGAAAAGTGTAAGTTTATTTTAAAAAGGGCTGTTTACAGGAACTCAGTAAAGTATATCCAGAAGATAATAAAAATTTGCAAAAATCAATAAGCAGATCATTTTAAAATACTCCACATCTTTTCCAAATTAAGACGAGACAATTTAACTGAGTAAAGGCTTAATATAGAAGAGATGTGCATGCTATTTTGTATTACTGCTTGTTTCAGATTATGTAATTAAATATGAGTTTTTTTCAAGATACAAAATACCCTGCTGTAATAAAATTGTACATTCAGGTAGCTCCTGATTCAAGGTATAGGAGTTGAATCCTGAATAAGAATATAGCAAACACAAGACAAGCATAATGAAACCTTGGGAACCTAATGGGCCACCAAGAATGGTCACAAGCACTGTTCCCTCTAAGCTGTGTGCGTGTGCACGCACACACAGGTCATGAAACCTGAACACACAGAAAAATCAAGTGTGCACAAAAAAATGCAATAGTGCTAATACTGGTGCTCACAAAGAAAAGTTTTTGCACACATAAATAAATTGTTTGCACACACAGTCTATGAGTAATTAGAGGGAACATTGGTCACAAGCATTAAGTTTCACTAACTGGTCAATCTTTCACATAAATTTAGATGCCAAAAAAAAGAAACCACTAAAGCTAAAACATCTTGACAGAAGCAAAATGATTAAGCAACACCCACAAACAGTTGTGCCCTAGACAAATTTTGCTATGTTTTCTCTGTAACATTTTAAAAACAACTTTTGTTTCCTGTCTATAGTACTAAATCTTTCTTCTAGGCCCTTTATGTCTCACATTCTGTTTACTCTAGTGTGCTCATCTCTGGTCTTCCTGACAGTCATGCTGCTCCCCATTCTGTACGTACAAAATGTAGCTGCTATGAGCATCTTCCTAGGCTGTCACTCTGCCCATGTTATTCCTATACACTTTCTGAATTTTTCCACTGATCTCATGCCTTCCACCACATCAAGTTGTAGTTCCTTGTCCTCATCGTCAAGAATGTTCACAGCTCTGCCTCTTACTATTTATCAGTTTGTCACCTATTGTTTCTGTTCTGCCAGCTTCAAATACATTCGTGTATCAGTTGCAGTAGTTTCTGGAAAATGCTTTTTTTTTTTTTTTTTTTAAAATAAAGTGAACCATGCCAGAAACATTTTTCAGTGTGTTATAATGCCTCAGATGTGCCATACTAATAGCTAGTTGTACTGTAGAGTCTAGATAGCTTGCCAGAGCTTGATCTCAGTAGTATGCAAACCCTTGGAAATGAATTGAAAGAGAAAATACTTAAGGGCATTGAGATTAACAATAATTGGGACAAAATGCAATATGGTTTTATAGAAGGTGAACCACACCAGACCAACCTGAACTCTTTTGAGAAGATAACAGATCTTAAACAAAGGCAATGCAGTGGATCTAATTTACCTTGCTTTCAGTAAGGTGTTTGATATAGTTCCATATAGGTAATTATTACTTACATTGGAAAACATGGTGATTAATGTGAAAATTGAAAGGTACATAGGGAGCTAGTTAAAGGGGAGACTAAAATAGGGCATAGTGAAAGGTGAACCATTAGTCTGAATGGAGATTACTAGTAAAGTTTGCCAGGGATCAGCCTTGTGACTGATTTGATTTAGGCTTTCTATTACTGATCTTGCTACATAAAATGGGAGTGTGCTAATAAAGTCTGTGGATAACAGAAACTTCAGATGTTTTGCCAACACATGGAAGGGCCAGGATATCATGCAAGAAGGTCTTGTGAACTGGAATAACAGAAGTATGATGATATTAAATTGTGGAAAGCGCAAGATCATGCATTTAGGAACTAACAATAAGATTTTTTGGCTTTGCAGCTGCGGCCGCATCAGTTGGAAGCGGCTGAGGAGGAGAAATGAATGTTTACTGGTTGATCACAGGATAGCTGTTAGGTGCCAATGTTACCAACTTTGCCCACCAACTTGGGGTATGCTCATTTATTAAGGTTACTTTCTCTTTGGGGAAGATGGTAATTCTATTAGGGTGCTGCTTGTGTCACTTGTGTTTCTATATAGGTGTGTCTGAGCGGACCGGGTCTATCAGCACTCTCAGCTGATCCCTTATGTATCCCTGAACTCAGTAGGCTGGGTCACACAGCACTTCTCTGCTGCTACCCTTATATACCCCAGGCTGGGTCAAAACAGCACTTTTCAGGATCCAGTCAGGACTTTGACAGGTCACACGGTACTGTACTGTTGGATGTGGGTAAAGGTTTTTTATAAGGACTTGTTTAAGTGGTCAATACACATTCCTGGCTGGGTGTAATGATTCAGAGAAGCTCACAGTGCAATCAAGCAGCCTCAGTATTTTGGGTATCAATTATCATGTCTATGACTAGAATGGTTTAATAATTACTGAGTTTGTTCATTCTGGTATGAGATCCCCCAGCAGACAATGCTTCCCTGCTTCTTCAATCCCAGAGTTCCATGTGGTTCCTGCTTCTTCTGTCCCAGGGTTCAGTGCAGTTCTTGCTTTGGAGCCTGGCTCTCCATAGTCAATGCAAATGAAGCTCCATTAACTGTGCTGATGGTATTTGGATATGGGTAGGTAAGGATGTCTCCCCTTTCCTCCTGTTTTTGTTTTTCAATTCAAGCAGAGGTTGGGGGATGTGTGGGGGGGGAGGCACAGGCTGGATGCTATGCTCTGATTCCTCTAGAACACAGAGCTAACACGTAACACCAATGAGATGTGACTGTGAAAAAAAGCTATTGCAGTCCTTGGATGCATTGAAGAGGCATTTCCAGTAGAGGTAAGGAGACGTTAATACCGTTAAAGAAATCACTGATGAGACCTCATCTGGAATATTGCATCTGGTCTCCCATGTTGAAGAAACATGAATTCAAAGTGGACCAAATGCAGAGAAGAGTTACTAGGATGATCTGAAGAATGGAAAAACCTGTCTTCTGAGAGGAGACTCAAAGTGTATGTCCACACAGGTTTCTTATTTTGAAACAACAGATCTTGTTTCGAAATAAGAAGTGGCATGTCCAAATGACGTTTTCTCGTTTCAAAACAACTGCTTCTGTTGTTTCGAAACAAAAGCTGCTGTTCCGAAATGGCTTAAACCCTTTCTGTTTCGAAACAACGGTTGTTTTGAAATGAGTTGTTTCAATACAAACCCGTTGGAACATTCCGTTTCAAAACAACCGTTGTTTGGACATGTTATTTCGAAACAATGCTTGTTTCAAAATAACTGTATGACCTTCCTCCCAGGGTGCACAGCACCCTGGGGAACACGAAGTTCCTGTCAGGGCGTGCCTGGCAGGCAGCGTGGCCTGAGCCCTCATCAGCCATGGCTGCACAGGGAGGCACTGCTGCTGGGGGGGTGATGCAGGGCCCCTCTTTGGACCCCTGAGGAGGTTCACTGCCTCCTTGGGATCTGGCAGAGGCCAGACATCATGTCTTGGTTCTGGGCCTTGCACCAGCACCGAGACATTTACACGGACATTGTGGCAGCAATGTCCATGGTGGGCCACCCCTGGACCACCTAGCAGGTCCGCAGCAAAATAAAATTGCTGCACCAGGACTATGCCTGGACCCAGGAGGCCTGGGAGGTCCAGGGGGCAGGGAGCTCAGCCACCTGCCCCTACTTTGAGGACCTGCACTCCTTCCTGGGTCCAGAGCCCAGCGGTGTCCCCACTGATGTCTCCACCAGCGGCAGAGGCCATCTTGAGCAGCCCGGACCTCTTTGCCAGCCCAGAGGCACTGAGCAGCCCTGAGGACCAGGGGCCCACCACCATCTCGGCCCCTGGGTCCAGCACGGTGCCCAGGACATTGTGCTGGACCTCTGGAGCCCCCGTGGGTAAGTATTCCCCTCCCACTGAGGCACACAGGGCTGGGTCATGGGCAGTCTAGGTCACAGGCAGTGAGGGGTCCAGGTTTGGGCACCAGGGCAGGTAGGGCACAGGGTCAGTGGGTGCAGAGACCCCCCCTCGGCCATGGGTCCCACAGAAACAGGTGGCATCGGGGTCACAGGCCCCTGTGTGCCTGGGGGTGGTTCACAGGGGCTGGCTGTTAAAGATGCAGCCACATCTTGGGTGGGGTGGAGAGCATGCAGGGCACACCACTGGCAAGTGGCCTTGGGAGACCCCCTAGAGCAAGGCGTGGCTGAGTCTAGCTCACCCTTGTGGGCACCACTAGCATGTGTGCCTCCAGGGTACCGTTCCCAGATGTCTGGCAAAAGGAGAACATGGTCCTCTATTTACTGTCCTGTTCTTCTTTTACCCTCACATTCTCTGTCTGGCAGGCAGTTGAAAATATAGGAGTTTGTCAGGCTTTTGACTGTAGGGGTTGAAGGATCCTGGAATGCCATGGCATACTGATTTGTACAGGAAAGTGTTCCAGGGCCCCCTAAACCCCGACAACTACCACAGCCAGACAACATTTTTGCCCAGTGTCCTCCAATGTCCTCCGTTGGCTACTGTCCTCGCCTCCTTCTGAGGCTTTGGGGGCCGGTAGCCCTACCCCAGGGCAATGTCCCACGGGATCCTGGGACCTGCTGACATTCAGGGCAGAGGTGTGCACCGCAGACAGGCTGCACACAGACAAGGGCAGCAAGCAGCAGGGGCCAACTGTGTTCTATGCTTCCCTCCAGCAGGTTGCCCAGCCGCTCGCCGTGCCGCACCACCAGCCCAACACCTCAGCCCCAGGGTACCCTAGCGGTGGAGGAGGGCCCCCTGGTTCCGCACCGAGCTCCTCAAGAGCCTCGAAGAGCTCGGTGAAAAGATGGAGGTGTTGACGCAGGCCTGCCACTGCAAGCAGGCCCAGAGGCAGGACGCCGCCCTCCAGGTCCTAGACCGGGTCATGGCGGTAGACAATCAGATGGCCACAGCCCTGGATAGCCTGCCAGCTGCCCTCGCGGACCACGTCACCACGTTCCGGGAGCTGGCGGAGAGGATGGCTCTGCCACAGCACGCCAAGGGTTCGCCGCCTGGCCCTCCCCGGAGGCAACGATGAGCAGAGGGCAGCTGTGGGCACGGGTGGAGTACGCCACCACCCCAGACCCTCACACAGGCCATGCCTGACCTCCTCCCTGCCCCTCAGACTCTTTCACCCCTGTCCCCTTCCAAGTTGCTGCCCACTTCCTGAACTCCCCAAAGGCCCTCTTCCCCTTCCAAGTTGCTGCCTCCTCCCCCAGACTGCCTCCACATTGCCCCATCCCGTAACCCCCACCCAGCCCTTCCCTGCCCCAACCCCTGATTGTTAAATAAATAGGTAGATTGGCACATATTTGTGGTTTGGAGTGGTTTTCTTGGGGGTAGTTGACAGTGTGGATGGATGGGTGGGGGCTGGCTGCATGTGAACGGGGCAGAGGGTGGTGTGGGGCAGGGCAGGGCTGGCCCTTAGAGTTCCTCTGCGGTGAAGGAGGTCCGGAGGGCATCGCATACGGACAGGGCTCACTGGGATGGCTGCTCCCATGTGGGCACAGGTCGGGGTTCCGCATAGTCCCTGCCAAGGACTTGGGTCTTGGCCCCCCATGCTGGTGGAATAGGCTCACCCCACTGCTCACAATAATTGTGGAAGGCCACACACGGGATGATCACCTGCGGCAGCGTCCTCTCTGCGAGGTGGAGGCGGGTGAGGAGGCACCTCCAGTGGGCCTTGAGGTGCCCGAATGCCCGCTGCACCATCTGGCAGCAGCATATCAGCCGGCAATTGAATATCTGCCGGGAGGGATCAAGAGGCCCTGAATACAGCTGCATGAGCCATGGTCACAGGGCGTAGGCCGCGTCCGCCACGATGAGGATGGGCACCTCTATTCCCTCAAGATTGATGTTGTGAGGGGGGGAGAAGGTGCCCACCTCCATGCCCTGGTAGAGGGCAGAGTTCCAGAGGACCCTGGTGTCATGGGCCCTCCCTGGCCATCTGACATAAAAGTTGTGGAACTGGCCCCGGTGGTCCACAAGGGCCTGCATGATGATGGAGTGGTATCCCTTCCTATTTCGGTACTCAGCGGCCCTGTGCTCTGGGGCTCACATGGGGATGTGCGTCACGTCGAGGATCCCTGCACAGCTGAGGAAGCCAAAGGTGGCCATTCCTGGGATGGTGTCCTGCAGCTCCCCTTGACTCAGCAGGTGTCACAGCAGGACCTGGTTGATGGCCCTGGTGACTTCGACAAGGATGTACCCGGTGGTGGACTTCCTGACACCGAAGAGGTGTGCCACTGACCTGCGGGACTCCAGAATGGCCATCTTCCAGAGGGCAATGGCCACTCTTTTGTCCACGAGGATGGCAGGCCTCATGGGGGTGTCCCTGTGGTGCAGCTGTGACGCGAGTTCCATGACAAGGTGGGTGAAGCTGGCCCTGGTCATCCTGAAGATCTGCCTCCAGTTGTCATCCCCCCCAGGTGCGCAGCACAATCCGCTCCCACTAGTCTGGGCTGGTCTCCCGAGCCCAGACCTGGTGAGGCAAGGAGGGGGGCAGGGGCAGTAGCTCTGCCCTGCGCAAGAGGCGAATGTAAGCCTCGGGCAGAGTCTGGTCACCCTCTGGCTCTGCAAGCACAGTGTCCCAGATGAGCAGGACATTCTGTAGGTGGTCAGAGTGACTGGGTGTTGCATGGCACTGTCTAGGCAAACGGGTGAAGTCCATTGCTTGCAGTGTGCTGCGAGCCTGATTGGACAGGGAAGTGAGGTCAGGGCCAGCTGTTATGGGATTGGCTACCAACATGGCCACTGACATGGCCCAGGGAGGTGGCCATGTTGCCACACCTCCCATGGTGCCCTGGCCCTGAAGCGAAATAGCAAAGCCTGCATTGTGGACATGCTATTTCGATTCCTGCTATTTTCCTTATTTCAAAATAACTTTTTGTTATTTTGAAATAACTTGTTTAGAAAGAAAGCGTTATTTCAGAACGGCTTGCTTCGAAACGGCTTGTTTCGAAACAAGCACTTGCGTGTGGACATAGCCAAAGAGCTTGGCTTGTTTAGTCTAACTCAGGATTGTCAAACATATGACCCTTTTTTACAAGGAGAGAGTATAAAGGTCTTGTGGCATTGTGCATAGTGCTGTGTGCAATACTGCACTCCAAAAGGCAGGAGAGGAGAGAGTGTGACTCCTGGAATTACAGGGTGGGCAAAATTACTGCTTCTTCAAAGCCCACTCACTTCCAAACTCAAGCTGCTTTCAGCAGCAGAAGAACCTCCCTATAGCTGCTCATAGTTTACCATCTTCTCCCACTTCAGTTGCTGTTAGCCATCCTTACAACTTTTGAGAAGAACTGTCCCCCAAAATACATTGGCAAATAGCTTAGGAAAGACAGGTGCCAATTGTTATTTTAGATTTATTCAGAGTGAGAAGATATATGGTCTTTCTCTCTATGGTGCTTAGGAAAGACACATCTTTTCAGCTTCCCCATTGGGGCATTACTCAATTCTCCTACGAAACAGAGAAGAACAAGACTTTAAAATATCAGTGTGGCCTTGCAAAGTGAAATACCATCAAACTGTGACAGTTCCACATGTAGGAGGAGGATTTTGCAATTAAGTAATCAAGATAAACAACACCTCACAGCTTTGCTAAGCACTTCGTATGTCAGACTGTTATAGTTATACCTAGTATTTTGATTTAAGATATGTATAGCCCATCTGAAGTACATTTAATTCAAATCTGGCCTGCCATAGCAAATGAGTTTGACACCTCAGAACCAAAAGAAGTTTGAGGGGAGATATGATGGTTCTCTGTCAATACATCAGAGAGATAAATACTAGGGAAGAAGAGGAATTATTTAAGTTCTTTACCAAAGTGGACACAAAAAACAATGGATGTAAACCTGCCACCAGGAAGTTTAGATTTGAAATTAGACAAAAGTTTCTAGCAATCAGAGAAGTAAAGTTCTGGCGCAGCCTTCCAACAGGAGCAGGGGGAGTAAAAGACCTAACTGGCCTCAAAAGAGATCTTGACAAGTGTATGGAGAGGGTGGTATGATGGGGCAACTTAATTTTACTATGTTTAACTATTAGCTGTTAATATGTCCAGTGATCTGTGAAAGGATGTAAGCTGGGGTGGGTGAGTTATTACAGAGAATTCATTTTGGGTGTCCGACCCGTGAGTCTTGCCCACATGCTCAGAGTTTAGATGATAACCATAGTTGGGGCTGGGATGCAAATTTTCCCTGAAAGCAGATTGGCAGAGGTGCTGGAGGGATTTTGCCTTCCTTTGCAGCATGGGAATGGGCCACTTGGTGGTGGATTCTCTGAACTTTGATGTCTTTAAACCATGATTTGAGGACTTGAGTAACAGTCATAGACTGGGGGGGGGGTCTATTGCAGGAATGGGCGGATGAGGTTCTATGGCCTGCATTGTACAGGAGGTGACTAGTTGGTCATAATGGTCCCTTCAAGAGCTGGAACTAGGTATTTTGGCACCCAGGGTGAGCCTGGAACATTCAGCATGAAATATACACTCAAAGTGACCACTGAAATGGAGTTGTTTGATAATGCAACCAGGGCAAAGCCCTGGTCACCCTGCCCTAGTTACAGCCCTCCCTTCTAACCTTAAATTTTATGAGTTGCACAACTGTTGTCATTTCTCTGTGCTACAGTGTGCTTGGAATATGTTTACTGATCACTACCGCAACCCTCTCTTTCTCCTTCTTTCTTAAGAGTCACTTTTATTATGACCCCTGAAAAAATCCCTGGCCAAGGACAGGTGTTTTGTTTTTGTTTTTTTTTCCCCCCAAAAAAAACTTTAAACAAAATCCCTGGCCAAGGACAGGGTTGTTTTTTTTTTGTTTGTTTGTTTGTTTGGTTGGGTTTTTTTGTTTTTTTTTTGTTTTTTTTAACATTTGCTGACAACATCTTATCTTCAGTTAACTCCTGATGCTGAAAGCATGCTATCCACATTTTAATTTACAACTATGAATAGTTTAACTTATATTTTTTCCAGTGGGTCTACTCATGGTAGTAAAATTATGACATGCATAAATGTTTACAGGCTTCAGACTTCAGCGTGTAAGGTTTTCAAAGGACAGATCATATTGTCCTTTGTGTTTGTATAGGATGTAGTAGAGGGGGACCATGTTTTTGATACGAGTGTCTGTGTCATGACAATGGAAATGTGATAAAAATAATACAAGTATCAAACCACCTGCTGTTTGATTAGAAACATAGGATTGTTATAGTTGGTTGTCCATAAAATTTTTCTGCAAAAAAGCTCATTTTCAGATGAAGCTGGGAGCTCATCCAATTCCCATTGAAGTGAATGGAAGTTGTAACAAAAGTTTTGACTGAGGCAGGAACTGACCACATACCACCATTATGTACCATAGCAAACAATGCTGCAATATCCTCCCTTTTCCCAAGAAAAAATAGTTTTGTACTGACAAGGACTTCTGTTCTTTTTGTATTAAGTCTCTTTTATTGTTAACAATTTTCCATAATACCTAGCACAGGCTCCAGCAAGTCTTGCATCTTGATTTGTATTAAACTGCACTTCTCTTGTGACCCCTACAGTGGCAGCTTTTGGGGTAGGCAAAGCAGGCAGTCACCTAGGGCCCCAAGTAATAAGGGGCCCCATCCTCAATTGCGTGGACAAAAATGAAAATTATAGAAAAAAATAGAAATTGTTCTTAACTAGCAGAGCTAGTAGGGCTGGAAGCATAAGCACTTTTCACTCTTGGCTCATCAAGGCAAGCTATCATTCTTCTTTGAGCACTGCTCAGATGCATTCAATAATAGGTGTCTCTGTGCTGGAGTGCTTGATTGGTCAGAAAACTTTTTCTCTAGCCTGTCAGGAGAGTGTAGGTGGCCTGTGCCCCTCGCACCACCCTGTGGCTATATATATGGCTGCCTCCTGACCCCTCCTCAGTTTCATTTCTTCCGCCTTCCGCATCAAATCTGGAACATCCCCCCTTGCGAATTGCAAGCAGCCTGCGTCTCATCTATGAGCTTTTCGCCTGACTGGGAACGTCTCTTCGTGGATATAATTCCACCATGAGAGCTTCCCACCATTGGGCTGGAACATCCTACGATCATCCTAGGGTTTAAACCCTGCGCCGAGTGCGGCAAGGCCTTCCCCAGGGATGACCCCCATGGGAAGTGTATCAGGTGCCCGGGCAAAGACCACATTGTCTCAGCCTGTTCCATCTGTCTTTCCTTCAAACCGCAAACCATCAAGGAGAGGGAACAATGGCACTGTACCCTAGCCTTTGAGGAGGCTTGGCACTCTTTACCCAAGGCTTCGGGTTCCCACCCGGCACTGAGACTCAACTCAGCACTGGAGCCGGCGCGGCACTGCACTGCCGGCAGCTCCTGCTGCCGCACAACCTTGGTGCCAATCCCAGCACCCTGGCACCTCGGCACCGCTCTAGGTCGCCTTCAGGCAGCCCGGTAACATCGGTATGTGGATCACCCTGGTGCCACTCCCCATCATCTCTGGTGCCGTCATGGCACCGATCCAGTACCCCAACACCTTGGCACCACTTGAGGTCGCCTTTGGGTAGCCCAGTACTGCCGGTACTTGGATTGCCCCAGTGCTGCTCGCCATCATTTCCAGTCCCACTATGGCAACAACCCAGTGCCCCGGCACCTTGGCACCACTTGAGGTCACGTTCAGGCATCCCAGCCTTGCCGACACTGAGCTCACCTTGGCACCGGCCGCATTCACCCTCGGCACCGCAAAGCCCGGTGCTGCAAGAATGGAAGCTTACCCGCCCAGGCAGTCCCCCTTCCCCGGGTAAGGACTTACCACAGAGCTGCACGGAGTCCCTCCTTGTGCCATCCACCCCGGAAGCAGTGTAGGCTGCATGAACCCTCCTCTTGCTCTGCACACCTCCTGCCCCGCTCCCAACCAGAAGGGGCAAACAGGCCTTCGTATCTGAGGCCTGGGTCTACTGGGGGCATTCACCCTCGCCACCCCAGTCTTCCACTCCACTGGGGGCCGGCGCCGTAGAGCCATCCCAATGACAGCACCTCACTCTGCCATCACCAGTGCCGCCCCAGGAGTCTCAGTCTTCTCCTCCTGCCTCCAGTCCGGCAGAAGGACCTTCCAGGGGTTCTAAGCAGCCCTGGTGCCACACTTTGTCTCCGTTGCCATTTCACTACCAGCCACAGGAATGGTCCCCTCGGGAGACTTCCTCTCCACCTCAGCAAGCTTGCAGTACTGCCTTCTCCCTGGCACCGGAGTCCTACACAGGAAATCTGTCAGCGCACTTCGATCTGTTGCGCCAGGCCACGGCCCATCTAGGAATGGAGGTGCAGCCCTTGGGTCCCCCTCTTTATGCTCTCTTTGGGCTGGTCTTTACCTCCACAGAACCCGACAGCCCTGCCTCACCCGAGTGTCTGGGACCTCGCCCGTTCCCGGTGGCAGAGTCCAAGCTCTATTGCCCTGGTTTCAGACACAGTAGGCATTAAATATCGGGTTTCTGAATTGGATTTATCCTCTCTCACTGGTCACCCGGTTTCCCTGAGGGAATTGGGAAAGATGGCACTGGGCCCCAGGGAACCCCCCAGTGAACCCCTTCCATCCTACAGGGAAGCCAGGGAACTAGACCTCTTGGGCCGTAAGGTATATTCTTCAGCAGCCTTTCAATTGCGAGCGGCGAACAACCAAGCTATTACCAGCAGATACTTGCTGGACGTGTGGGAGTCAGTCACAAAATTCTGACACTTGCTCCCACCTGCGGCCAGGGAGGAATATGATGCCTTTGTAGAGGAGGATAACATAATTTCTCAAAACCTCCTCCTTTCGGCCCACGACGCGGTGGACACAGCTGCTCGCACCATGGCCTTGGTGGTAACCATTCGCCTGATGGCCTGGCTTAGGGAGGCTCGGGTGCCCCCTAATACGCAGCAGGAGGTTCTTGACTTGCCTTTCAAAGGGGATGCTTTGTTCCCCCCAGAAAAAATTATTGGCAGTGGGCACTGCTCAAGATCCCAGGGGAGAGGCCAAATACCTGGGCCTGCTCCCTCCCCGGACCACCTCTCCCACATTGGCACCTGAGGCTCTACCCCTTCCCCCCCCTTATCCCTATCATCATGGGATCACAGGAAACTTCCTTCCACCGCTATTATCTGCTGCAAGGACTAGACCCCCTTCTGTTTCCTCCTGCAGGGAAGGGGCCTACCCAACCCACTGACATCAGGGAGCAAGCACTTCATGACATCACCACAGTAGACAGTAGAAGCCACCCCCCCATTTTGTGGGGAATGGCACTGGGTGTGAGCCAACCCCCTCACCCCTCTTCTTTTGCTACTGTGACCACAGCACCCCTACCGGGGGCTTTTCCTCTGCCCTCTGGTGGCATGGGCCTCCTCAAGGCACGAACTCCCTGCCTGCATTTTCTCTGCAGCGGCTTTCCTGCTGGCGCCTTCTCTGCAGAGGCTATCTTGGGCACTCATGAGGAATCCGCTCCCCCCTCTCCCTCCCTCTGGTATCCTTCCATCCTGTGCTGTCGCATCAAATCTTTGCCAGGAATGAGCAGCACATCTTGTAGTAGCTCCAGCTTTGCTGCAGAGGCTCCGAGACATGCATTTTCAGCGTTTACTTGGAAGTGGGACCGTCCCTGTTGATGCTCTCCATCAGGTAGGCCCTTTTGATTCCCAGCTGTGGGGAGGATGCCTTCATTCACTCACGACAAGTAACCAGCCCTATTGTGGTCCCGACAGCTCGACAGGACCTGCCATCCTACTTGTCATGCTAGCTGCATTCGCACAGTCTTGGTGGCTCTTAGCCTCTGCGGAAGGCCAAGACAGAGCAGTCCATCCCTGCCTTCATATACACCCCTTGTTCACAGAACCTGAGGCTCCTTACAGACCCTTTCCTTGCAAGCAACCTCAGTCATACCAGGACGCCTATCCCAGGAGTCCTTATGATAGGCCCCACCCTACTAGAAGTGGTGGCCAGCCCCCCTCTCAAATCTCCCCTTTCCAGATCAGGGAACCTACAGGGACAGCACCATCATCACTTTCCCATGGGAGGGGAACAACAGTGGAATACCGTATCTTGGGCCTTCCACACTAGCGTCCACCTTCGCGGCATCAGTCCCCCGGCATAGCCGGGCAGCAGGCCACACTCCAAGCATAAAGCTCCTCAATGAGTTGCTTATATCTACCCACCCTAACATCTCTGCTGTTAGGTCACACGTACCCTGGCATAGGACACTGCCCCTTCGGCGCATGTCGACCCACCTATCTGCTCAGGGATCTACAGTTCATTCAGGGGTGCACCTCCCTACGATGTTGGTGGTGACCTCACCAGGACCGTTGTTCCCCTCATCTCCCTGAGGGACCTAATAATATGCTGCCATATATTATTTCTGGGGGTAACACAGCATCAGTGTGTCCTTTCCCCTGGGGCTCACGTCCTGCAATGCAGCCATGACACTACCCCTTTTGGTGGTGTCCTAGACATGCAAGACCGTATTCCTAATACGGCATCCCTTCAAGCCCTTGGGCCACCTCGACTTCGTGGGTGAAGGGTAGTTGGCATTGTCCTCGCCTTCCCCTGCCCCTTTGCATACAACCTTTGTGTTGTATCCCACAGGCTTACAGGTCAAGTAAGCTCCCTCTCTTTCTCTGTGAGTTCTCACGCTATCAAGGTTGTTATAGGTACCAATCCATCATCACCGTCCAGGCCATTACATCGCCTTGTGGGTGCTAGTGTCCTGGAGTGCCTCTCCAGTAAGAAACCTGGGGTTTGGTACCATTCTTAATTGGAAGAGTGTGCTTTGTGCACTAACTTGAGATTCTGTAGCTGGCATACCTGTACCTCCCATTGTTTCACTTTAGGCCTTTGCCTTCAGTGTACAGGCTTGTAGTGTCTTGCCAGACCATTCTTGATCATTCGCAGGGTCCCTTTTTTCCCCTGCGCAACTACATATTTTATTACTACCTTCATCGATCAGAACCCGCTGGCACTGGCCATACCCAGTCCAGAGGACAGGGTTCATACCTCTCACAGCTATCTGTGCAGCCAGCAAGCATCCAGTCAAGACTGTGACTCTTTGGTTCCTGGCTTGTGCTTCAAGGTGCTCAATCCATGGGATACTGTTCATTCCCTCCATTACTTCCTGTGCAGGCCACAGCCATTATGATTAGCCTTGTTCTTGTTGGCCTCCAGCATTTCCCGATGAGCCCACGCAGGGAGGTCCTATGGCCAGATAATTTCGTCTGGCCTTCATACCTTTGTGTTCTACCACTTAGGTGGAATACCCAACGCAACCCCCTATGTTTTCACATTGCATTCTTCATATTCGTTGTGGTGACCTTGGTCCATCCTACCCACTCTCTTATGTCTCGGTGGTTTCAGCCCAGCCCCTGTCTTGGGTTGGCCCTCAGTTGTCGATTTTCTGTGCCATGTCAAGAGCCTATTTTTGTCTTGACTCTGGTTAGATTTTGGTTTGCTGGGCTTCTTCCCAATTGGGGCATATTGCTGTGCTGAAGGTGGAAGACCCAGCTCCACCTGCCATCCATCAGCATAGCTAGCAGTCACCTATTACTGAATGCATCTGAGCAGTGCTCAAAGAAGAATGATGGGTTACTCACCAGTAACCATCCTTCTTCGAGATGGGCTGCTTGGATCCATTCAGGTCCCTCCCCTCTCTCCCTGCATCTGGAGTTGGTGACTCTAAGGAACTGAGGAGGGGCTGGGAGGTGGCCATATATATAGCCACGGGGTAGTGCAAGGGGCGGAGGCCGCCTACCCTCTCCTGACAGGCTAGAGCAAAAGTTTTCCAACCAATCCAGCGCTCCGGCACAGAGACACCTATTACTGAATGGATCCGAGGAGCCCATCTCAAAGAAGGAGGGTTACTGGTGAGTAACCCACCATTAGGATCTGTGCTTTCTTTGAATTGCAGATTTCACCATTATCTGTCCATCACCTTCACATTGACCTGCTACGAAAAGCAGGAGCAAGCAATAGATAGCACAATAGCAGAACATTTCCAGTGGCCTCAGCTTTTAATTCCTCAGTGTGGCCATTTTTTCTGCCCTTTTTTAATTTTGTGAAATATTATTTTATCCTTTTCTTTTTTATGTGTTCGTTTGCCGTTTCCTTTGATTTTTGTGACAATTTTTACTTTGGCTTTGGTTTGCTCAGGTTACTAGGTAGGTCCATATAGGCTGTTACATATAAATACAGTGCTGCCCTTTCACAATACTTACACCTGTGTGTGATGTCTGTGCTGTATGTCTTTCTTTTGGTAAATAATTTTATAGCTTCTTCTGTACTTACTATTTAATATTTTTGAGATGGTCAGAGTCTTATAAACCTGAGTACTTCAGATAATTTCATTGAAATTTGGTGGTTTTCATTTATAGCTACACACTAGAAACCTTCTTTTTACTTATTTTTGTTTATTATAATTATTTGTATTAAATGTTTAGTGCACATAACGCCAAGCCTATACGAAACATTTGCAAGATTTGCCTGCAAAAAGTTTAAATGTGATATTTGTGATTTTTGATCCACCATTAATATTACCACTTTTATTTATTAATAATGCTCATACTTTTTAAAATGTTCATTTTAACTTTTTAGTTCTGCATTTGCTGATTGATGTTAAGTAAAAGATGATCAACTTACAAGCTTCATGATGGGAAGATCTTTAAAAATATCATATCCAAGTATAATTTATGAGGTCCAAAGGGATAGTCATGTTAGTTCGGTTCAGCAAAACAAACAGGGAGTCCTGGGGGGTGGTGTGGGGTGGTTAGGAGTTCAGGAGGGACTGGGGCCGGGGGAGGGTAGCAATGGGGGCCGATAGTGGGCCCTTTAGGGGTCCCCACCTTGGGCCTTCACCTAGGGCCCACAATTCCCTAAGGTGGCCTCTGGCACACTGCACAGCAGATCATACAATGCTGAAGTTGCAAAGGGGGAGTAAGGAGAGAGTCCAAGATGAAAATTTCCAGAGAGGTAGCTGTGTTAGTCTGTGTACAGTAAAAACAACAAGAGCTCTGTGACATCTTAAAGACTAACAGATAGCTTTGGGAGTAAGCTTTTGTGAGCTCCAATCCACTTCATCAGATACATGAAGTGGAAGCTAGAGTTGAAAGGTATATATACACATACCAGGACGGAGGAGGACAAGTGATAGGAGAGTCAATTCAGGGGACAGGCGGACTGAAAACAGGGGAGTTTGCAAGGGAAGGAGTTGGTGAGCCCCTGAGAAGGAGGTGAAGGCAATCCCCTAGCTGAAGAAGCAAGGAAGAGAGTGAAGCTTGGGTGAGTGAATTGCTAACTGTATGTTTGTGTCTTTTCCTACAGGTGATTTCTGTTGTTAGTTACTGTGGGAATTGGGACCGTGATTGTGTGATTGTCTGGGGGCTGTCTGGATCATTGTTCCTTGCTCACCTTTGATCACCAGCTTCAATCAGCCTTGTGATCACCCTTCTCCTTTGTGTTTAATGAGGGGCAGGGGCTGACCCAGGCAGAGAAGGTCTTAAAAACCAGTGAATGAGCAACGAGGGGGAGCTTGCAACCAGGGGGGCTGAAAACAGGGGAGTTTGAGGAGGCCATGATGGTGAAGAGGACCTACACTGCTTGTGCCAGCACCCCTTCTGTCTCCTCCACCTGTGCCTGTAGCCAGACAGACATCCTGAGCATGGATATCTCTACCCAGATCCTGGTGTGGACTTGCAGGGACTGTGGCCTGCATTTCCCTGTCTCCAACAATCAGGCTGGGGAGATGAATCAATATGATAAGTGTCTTCTGATGGAATCTCTCAGTTTGGGAATTACAGGAGTTGTTGTCTAGGCTAAGGAGTATCCATGCCCTGGAGAAGTTCCTTGAGAGCATCCACAAGGAGATGTACAAGGAGGAGGATACTATCCAGGTGCTGAAGACTACTGCCGCACTACTGGAGATGGATGGGATGCCTATGGCAGACCAAGGACACTGGCAGCTGGTCACCTGTGGCAGCAGATAGTGCTCCACTCCTGCTCCCATCATCCCTCCATTGTGGTGAAGAACCATTACATGATGGTAGAGATGATGGATGAGGTGGAAGAGGAGATGCCATGCACCCCGGAGGCTGGGAGGATCACAGCTGCCACAGCTAGGAGGAAATGTAGGGTTGTGGTGGTTGGGGACTCACTTCTGAGGGGGACAGAGGCATCCATCTGTTGCCCTCACAAGGCTTCTTGGGAGGTATGCTGCCTGCCGGGTGCCCGCATCTGAGACATTATGGAGGGATTGTCGAGAATCATCCACCCTTCTGACTACTACTCAGGCATGTGGGAACCAATGATACTGCGAGATGTGATCCTCGGCAGATTAAAGGTGATTACAAAGCTCTGGGAGTGCAGGTGAAGGAGTTCAGAGCACAGGTGGTGTTCTCCTCTAGCCTGAGCAGAGACAGAGGCATCCTGGAGGTGAATGCCTGGCTGCGAAGATGAAGTCAGCAGGAGGGCTTTGGCTTCCTTTACCATGGAGTGCTATTCCAGGAATAGCAACTGATAGCAGAGATGGACTCCATCTGTCAAGGAAGGGGAAGAACATATTTGGACATCGACAGGCTGACCTAGGGAGGAGGGCTTTAAACTAGGTTTGAAGGGGGAAGAAAACCAAAGCCCACAGGCAAGTGACAATGTGGGAGACCAGGGGGAAGGGATGGAACTTGGAGGGTGCTGCGACTGTCACACTAGGGATAAAAGAGGGGGTGGTTGGAAAATGGGGGGGGATCAAATAATTGTGTTAGATCCTCTAATGAAGCTTTAATACCTGAGGCAAGTGCAGGAGGATGACATAGGGAGAAAATGCAAGAAGGTATATGCAATAAAAATGAAAATCAGCACAGAAAAGTAGGACAATCAGCCTGGTATCTTAGGTGCCAGTACATGAATGTGAGGAGCCTGGGAAACAAGCAGCAAGGATTGGTAACACTGGCACAGACAAGGAACTATGATATAATTGTAATAACAGAAAAGTGGTGGGGTTGCTTACATGACTGGAGCATTGCCATGGATGGGTATAAATTGCTCAAGAAGGTCAGGCATGGTAGAAGAGGGAGAGGAGTAGCACTATATGTAAAAGAGTTCTATGACTGCTCAGAGCTCCATTATGCAAGTGGAAACGAGCCAGTTGAAAGTCTGTGGGTTAAGTTGAGAGGAGAAGACAACAAGGGGGATGTCATGGTGAGTGCCTGATATAGACCTCCAGACCAGAAGGAGGAGGCATTCTATGGACAACCGGCAGAAGTTTCCAGATCACAGGCCCTGGTTCTCATGTGGGACTTCAATTACCCTGATATCTGCTGGGAGGCCAATACAGCAGTGCACAGGCAATCCAGGAAGTTTTTGGAGAGTGTTGAAGACAACTTCTTGGTACAAATGCTGGAGGAACCAACTAGGACCCTTGCACCTCTTGACCTGCTGCTCACAAACAGAGAAGAATTGATTGGGGACATAGAAGTGAATGGCAACCTTTACAGCATTGACCATGAGATGACAGAGTTCAAGATGGTGATTAACAGAAAAAAAGGAAAGAAGCAAAATGCAGACCATGGACATCAGAAAAGCAGATTTTGTCTCCCTCAGGGAACTGATGGGCAGGATCCCTTGGCAGGCTGATCTGATGGGGAAAGGTGTCCAAGAGAGATGGCTTCATTTTAAGGAAATCCTGCTAAGGGCACAGGAAAATGCCATTCCGATGAGCAGAAAGAATAGCAAATGTGGAAGGTACCCAGTATGGCTTAACAGAGAACTCTGTGCTGAGCTAAAGCATAAAAAGGAAGCTTACAGGAAGTGGAAACTTGGACAGATGACTAAGCAGACATATAAAGATATTGCTCGGGACTGCAGGTATAAAATCAGAAAAGTCAAAGGAAAATTGGAGTTGCAGCTAGCAAGGGATGTGAAGGATAACAGGAAGGGGTTCTACAAGTATGTTAACAAGAAGAGGATCAGGGATGGTGTAGGTCCCTTACTGAATGGGGCAGGTATCCTTGTGATGGAGGATGAGGAAAAAGCTGATGTGCTCAATGATTTTTCTACTTTAGTTTTCACAAGTAGGACCAGCTCCCAGCCCACTACACTAGGTATGGCAGATTGGAGAGAAGAAGAGAGGCCCTTGGTGATGGAAGGTCAGGTTAGGGACTACCTAAAGAAGCTGAATATGCACAAATCCATGGGGTGAGATGACCTGCATCCAAGGGTGCTGAGGAAGTTGGCTGATGAGATAGCAATACCAATGGCCATCATCTTTGAAAACTCATGTCAAATGAGGGAGGTGCCGGAGGACTGGAAAAAAGAAAATATAGTTCCTATATTCAAGAAAGGCAAATAGGAGGATCCAGAGAATTACAGACCTGTCAGCCTCACCACAATCCCTGGAAAAATCATGGAACAGCTTCTCAAAGAATCCATCCTGAAACATTTGGAGGAAAATAGAGTAATCAGGAACAGTCAGCATGGATTCACCAAGGGTAAATCTTCCCTGACCAACCTCATCACCTTCTATGATGAGATGACTGGATTTGTAGATGAGGGGAAAGCCATTGATATGATATACCTCAACTTCAGCAGGGCTTTTGATATGGTTTCCCACAGCATTCTCATCAGCAAGTTAAGGAAGTATGGGTTGGATGTGTGGACTGTAAAGTGGATAGAGAACTGGTTAGATCAATGGTTTCAGCGAGTAGGAATCAGTGGCTCCATGTCTAGTTGGCAAGAAGTAACGAGTGATGTGCCCCAGGGGTTGGTCGTGGGGCCAGTTCTGTTCAACATTTTCATTAATGATCTGGATAATGGGATTTATTGCACACTCAGTAAGTTTATGGATGACACCAAGCTGGGGGGAACTTTAGACATACTGGAGGTCAGGGACGGGATTCAGGGAGACCTTGACAAATTGGAGCAGTGGGCCAATAGAAATCTCATGAGGTTCAACAAAGACAAATGCAAAGTCCTGCACATGGGACAAAAAACCCCATGTACTGCTACAGGTTGGGGAACGATCAGCTAAGTAGCTGTACTGTAGAAAAGGTCCTGGGGGTCCTGGTGGATGGGAAGCTGAATATGAGTCAGCAGTGTGCTCTTGTTGCCAAAAAGGCCAATGGCATATTGGGCTGCATCAGAAGAAGTGCTGCCAGCAGATCAAGGGACATGATCATTCCTCTCTATTCATCACTGGTGAGGCTGCATCTGTCCAGTTTTGGGTTCACCACTACAAAAATGACGTGGACAAATTAGAAAGAGTCCAATGGAGGGCAACAAAAAGGATCAAGGGGCTGGAGCACAAGACCTATGAAGAGAGACTGAAGGAACTAGGCTTATTTATGCTGCAGAAAAGAAGACTGAGGGGGGATTTGATAGCAACCTTAAACTACCCGAAGGGATGCTCCAGGGAGGACAGAGCTCAACTGTTCTCAGTAGTAACAGAGGATAGAACAAGGAGGAACAGTTTCAAGTTGCATCTGGGGAAGTCAATGCTGGATATTAGGAAAAACTTTCTTATTAGGCAAGTGGTTAAACATTGGAATGGGCTACCTAGGGAGCTGGTGGAATCTCCATCTTTGGAGATGTTTAAGGCCCGGCTGGACAATACCCTGGCTAGGATAATTTAGTGGGAATGGTCCTGCTTTTTTGGCAGGGGGTTGAACTAAATGACCTCATGAGGTCCATTCCAAACCTATGGTTCTATTATTCTACGATTCTATCACAGATGGGGCCCATTCACACCAAATGATCAAAAGTAGAGAATATGTGAACAGGGACAATCACTTTTTGTAATATGCTAACCATTCTAAGTCCCTATTCAGACGCAGTCAGATTGTGTCAAACTTGCAAATCACCTCCAGCTCTGCAATACTATGTTGAAGTCTGTTTTTGAAGATTTGTTGTTGTTGTTGTTGTTGTTGTTGTTGTTGTTGTTGTTGTTGTTGTTGAAAACTTTAAAAACAGACTTCAGCATGACATTGCAGAGCTGAAGCTGATTTGTAAGCTTGAGACAACCAGATTGGGTCTGAATAGGGACTTAGAATGGTTAGCATATTACAAAAAGTGATTGTCTCTGGTCACACATTCTTTCTTTCATCATCTGAACTTTCTCTCATCTATCTATCTGTTTCCTGAAATGCAGGAGCCCACAATTATGATGTCTAGATCTGGACACAGTGCTCCAGGTGAGGCCTGAACAATGTGGAGCAGAGCAGAAGAATTTTCTTTCGTGTTCTCCTTAGAACACTCCTGCTAATACATGTTGCATTAAGTTTGTTTGTTTTTGTTTTTTGTAACACAGCTACATCACTGACTCATAGGCTATGTCCACACATACATCATTATTTCAAAATAAGTTATTACAAAATGAGTTATTTTGAAATAAAGTCCTTATTTTGAAATAATTTAATTCAAATTAAGGAAATATTAATTTGAGTTAAGGGAACACCTACTTCCAAAACAGCTGTTATTTCAAAATGATTATTTCGAAATAAGGCCGTTTGGACATGTTGTTTCAAAACAGTTGTTTCAACACAATGGTGTTGTTTCGAAACAACATGTCCAAATGGCCTTATTTCAAAATAACCATTTTGAAATAACAGCCATTTTGAAATGAATTGGGTTTAAGCTTTTTCAAAATGACGGTTCTTATTTCGAAATGACAGAGCCTGTCATTTCAAAATAAGAAAATGTTTTGTGGACATTCAGTTTTTTATTTCAAAACAACTAGTGTTGTTTCAAAATAAAAGACTCCTGTGGACATACCAATAATTATTTTGTAATCCCCCATGACTCTGAGATCCCTTTGCACTTTACTCCTTCCTGGGCAGTCATTTCCAATTATGCATGCATGCAGCTGACAGTTCCTTTCCAAATAGAGTATGTGATGTATGTCCATGTTCAATTTCATCCTACTTACTTCAGACTGCTTTTTTTTTCCAGTTTGTCCAGATTATTTTAATCCTATCCTCCAAAACATTTTAATCACATCCAGATATAGCTATAGCTAGATATACCTACAGTGGTATGGGGGTGGGTGGGTGGAAGACAGGAACAAAGTAAGTGGAAGGCTACCAGAGGGAGCCAAACAGTAATGAGTGATTAGGTGGACAGCAGTAGAATACAGAGGAAAATCAACAGCAAGTGACAGGATGAGTTAGCAATGAAGAGGAAAGCAAAGGAAAGTTGATTTATAAAGCACAGCCTATAATTGTCTGCAGTAGTGATAAAACTCCTTTACTTCAGTAAAGCTCAGAACCTGGAAGGGAAGAGAAGGAACTGAAATGTTTGTTTGTTTGTTTGTTTGTTTGTTTGTTTGTTTGTTTGTTTGTTAATCAAAATCCAGCAACACTCTGGTATCAGAGCTTAATGCTACTATTCCGAATCGTCCCTATATACTCATAAAAATGGCCTTTGACATTAGATCTCAGTGCAGATGTTACAAGGGAAACTTTAATATACAAAATAGTCTTGTGACATTACTACTGAGTGTTGGTTTTGTAGCGAATGGGACCTGAGGTTCCTTGAGGTGATACAATCCACAGAGGCAGAGGAGGCCTGTTTATAAGCAGCTTTATTCGAATAAAGGGAGCACACAGAGTGGGGGAGCCACTCAGTGAACTCAGCCAGTGTTTAGCCTAGCAGCTCTTTTATTCCCTAATACCGGCCACAGGGTTCCCTCTCCCTTTCCCCATTGGCTAGGGTAGTCAGGAGGTACAGACTTTCCGTTCCGCCTACTTCATGTTCTCCTTAACATGTGCCCCCCCCCGTTACATACATCGCATGTTGCACAAAGCAATAATTATGCCTCCCCTGGATGTGCAAGTAAATATTCATAAGCTTATTAAGCCTGCGTACTCCTCCTGTGGGGGTCTTTTACACCTAGTTTGTTCACGGAAACTTGTGGTTTAACTGACAGACTGACTTAACAAGTGGCTTAGACTGAGAAGGGGGGGTGTTGTTTGTGGTTTGACAAAAACAGGTATTCAAGAGCAGAATTTCCTTCAGTTTCATGGAAAATCATAATACTAGTTACAATGGTCACCAATAAATACTGAGTACCTTCCAAGTTACTTCACTGGATTACCTGAGGTAGTTCACCACATTCCTATACTAAAGTAGACCATGTACCAAGATGAGTGATTTATTAAATCTTGATAATTTAATGATGGCATTTTATTTATTATGAAAAACTTCATAGCCAGGTAATGGTGACTTGAGGGATTTTTACCATCCACTCCTTATGATTCCAAGTAGCTCTTAATCTATTATCCATTGGCTGCCTTTTTTTTTTTTTTTGAAATGGTAAATCCCCTGGCCTCATCTGTTATGCACATTTTGTGCACACTGAGATGGAACTATGTGTGTTTAAAAACCTGTGTGTTCCCGTTGAAAAATTGTAACTCTGATGCCTGTAAAACCTATGTGGACAAGTGGGTTTTGAAGATATAAATTTTAATACTTTTAGATGAGAACATAGGATTTTTCATATGTGTAAGTATGTGCAAGTCTATGTATGAGGAGATGAAGGTATGTTACCTATGGCTGAGTGAGTAAGCATACCTGAAGACTTGTCCTATAACTATTTTTTTGTTCTAAGAGTTGCTCTATATCTTTAATGTGCTTTGGGGTAAGGGACCATATCTACCCCCGTTGCTTAGAACCTAATCGGTAGGGCACTGACTGTGATCCATGGTCTTTGGAAACTACTATAATATAATAATATAGATATTAGTTGCAACTCATGGCTTAGGTCTACTCAGAAGGCCACAATTATGATGTTATTGTCACTCACTGTGTCATGTATAAAAGTAGGTTTTAAACTCTTGAGGCAGAAAGAAGTGTGCTATGCCTATTTTATTTGCTCTTTGGGGCTCCAAGCCCATTTTGAAAAGAAATGTATTACTCAGAAATAATATAATACTTAACCCTCTAACTTCAGTTTTTGAACCCTATCAATATCTTTCACAAAGGCAGTTTTCAGAAATAACTCTTTGAAAGGATGAGACATTCAATTGCTGGAAAGGTACTCATTCTCACAAGTGCTTCATTTGTAGGTAATGCTTCTAGGAGTTCTATAAAAAAACAAAACAACAAACAAACAAACAAACAAACTACTCCAAGCAGCTTTAAAAAGTGAATATCTGGCCTTCATTTTAATAATCTAAATGAAAATTGGGAAGTCCGACACCAGTGAAGCTTTATGTTTCTCAGTATCTTTATCTGAAAATGTCATTCTTAACTGGGTAACAGAAAACACAGGATAGTTGCATTATACCACAGACGTAGTAGTAATATATACATGTGATAAATTTGACAGCCATATAACAAAATACATCTGCCATGTACTTTGAACTTCCTCAGCAGTACTAACCAAACACTCTTCTCTGAGACTATATCTAGCATTCAAAATCCCTTAGGAGATCCTGAACCCATAGGAGTGTGACTATTATAATCATATATTTAATTTGCAGTCTCCACAGTAACTCATGAATTTATCACCTGTAAAATAAGTTAGTTGTATAACTTTTAGCATGAGTTGTATATTTAGCTATAATGAAAGTTCTCAACTCTTACATCTTGAAGACTGAGAGCCATTTATCAAGCTCTTAATTGTCAATGATGTTAAATAATGAAACAATCTGAAGTTTGAAATCTGTTCACTAATTGTAAACAGAGAAAAGTATAAAAAAATCAGTGCTTTATTGAAAAATATGTGTGCAACTCTATATGGATTTCACAAGAGAGAAACTTCCTTCAGTGTGCCAATATTTTGAGATATTTGCTTGTCCTCTCAATGAGTATAGGAGATGACCCAGAAGTCACTCAGTCAGGGGATCGCCAACAAGACTATTTTTCAATTTTTTAAATCCTAAGTGAGAACAGTAGTAATTTTTTTTTCCTTTGTAATTAATCCACTTTTTAGACTGTGTTATGTGATGAAAGAAAAAATTAAGTGTCCTTAAATTCCACCTACTTCTCAAACATTTGTTCTTATTCCGCATCTTCTCCCCACATAAGTATTTAGAAACACAGCTTAAAAAGATGACATCACAAACCCTGACACTTCTAGACTGTATTATGGCTGCAGCGATTACCACTATCAAAGTATGTGTATCTTTGAAAAAAGATCACAGTAGGATGTGAAAATATTTTCAATCAGTTATGTTCTTTGAAAAGCCACTAGATCTTAAAATGTTCTCAGAACTTTAGAATACCTAATTGTGAGCACAACACTAACATCTGTGAAAGACTGAAAACTAATTAAAATAGAATGCGTATGTGAATTCAGTGTACGTTTTTTTACAATAGCTGTTTTTGGAGGTGTCTCTGCAAGGGCTACAATACTCTACAGCAACAGAAGTATAATGTTACACAAAAAAGGGGAGGGTGTCTAGGATTGTGATCTGCGGGCGGGGGAAGTAAAGATGTTTTATTTCCAAACTGGGGTCCTTCACCACTGAAGTTGGTAAATGCTGAAGTCAGTTGCAAAGTTAGGAGGAAATAATGCAGTTGTGGCACTGGGATTTGCTAAGCAAATACCTTTATTTGTATTTGAATTATTGGGTTGTTCCTCTGGTCCCTGTTGCTCCTCCCATGCCTTGGATAAAGAACAGTAGAAGTACCTTGATTTCTTGAACACAGCTTATGCAGAATGGAATGGAATAATTCACCCCCCATTTCTTCTTGCTGTAGAGGCCAAATTGCATTCTGGCAGCCAGTTGCCTAGGAATCCCAGTATCTTACAGTCACCAGAGCCACCAGATACTAGAGAAACTCCCATCTCAAAGAAGTTTTCTTTCTGTTAGCAAGTTGTAATGAACCCCACAATAGAGCAGCTACAGCAAGTCTTGGCCTTTGTAATCTTTATGTGGCACAAACCTTATTTGCTTGTAAAAAGCTGTATACACATATGGGGCTGTGCAAGTAAGGAAATGATTCTCACCTAATAAACACATACTAATTAAGACTCTGAGCCAGCTCCTACTGGAGTTAATAGAAAGGCTCTCTTTGACATGAATGGGAATTAGATCTCACTGCAACCACATCTGTAGGAAAGAAGGGGATGTCTACAGAGAGATCATCCTGTAATTCTGATTGATGTATTTGGAACTTGGATATTAGGGTGCTGAGCATGCCACCAATTCCCAAGCAGTTAAAATAAATCCTGTTGGAAGATGTTTTTGTTCATTTTGTTTAGGGAAAAAGTAGTGTTAAGTTCCTATGATATAATTTTCTGTTCTTTATTATTTCAGTTGTGGTTATGGATAAAATAATCTATTTAATACTTCACTAACTTGATTTAAGGACATAGGAACAGAAATATTATGTCAGACTAATGGCTCATCTAGTTTAGTAACCTATCTTTTGACAGCTGGCAATGTCAGGGGCTTCAAAAGGAGTGAACAGAATTTGCAATCATCAAAAGACCTGTCTCCTATTGACTTGCAAGATGTTTATTTTAAAAATAATGTATGCATTTTTGCTATCACAAATGCTCCTTCCTGTCTCGGTGGTGGGGGATAAGTTTGGATTGACCAAAAGGGGATTGTCAACTCTGGGGGAAGGGAAGCTGAAGCTCAGCACCTTCTTGTGTCTCACAGTACTTGTAGAAGTGTGCCTGCTCAGAAGGTACTTCTCTGCCTCTTACTAGCCAGCCAACATCAATTTTAAGCTTTTATGGGCATTGCTTCAGTCATCGTTTACTCACCCTCTCTCTCTCCTTGAGATAGACAAAGCAGAGTACTGAGGATGCTCTGGATCTGACTGATCACCTGTTCTAGAGATCAGACGGAATTGTTCCCATTGGGCCTTGTTGGTAGACATGTGGAAGGTTTTTTCAAGTTCCTTACATCATTGTGGAAGCAAAGTGAAGGTTAAAATTTCCATTCTTACTCTTTTTAAGTTATGAGATAACATAGGAATGTTTAACATGCCATAGGTTGTGGATAAAGATCTGTGTAGATAAAGGCAATCAAATGAAATAAGTAAGTAAATAAATAAGCAAGCAAGTTCCTGAAGATAACTGGAGTGCAGGACTTGTCACAGAACCCTTTGCCAGAAAGGTAAAGGGGAGACTGAAAGTCTATGTAGCCTTCTCAGAGTGGGGCTGGCATGAAAATTCAGAAGCAAGCTGTGCCCCAGTGACAGCTGAAGAGGGCTTACTACCAAGCTGTTGATTATATGATGAGAGCTTTGTTTTCCCTGAGCAGATCCCCATTAAATGCTTACTCTGTGAGAGGAGATGAACAGAGACTGATCTTCATTGTAATTTCAATAAAATCACAACGTCATGGTTAAATCCACCCTTCTGTCTTTCATTCTCCTGTGTATTCTGATCAAAGCATTTTCATTTGAGGGTGTTTTTTTTGGTGAACTGAACCTGAATACATTATTTTATGGTATTAATCAATGTGCTGCAGGGACAATATGTGGACTGAACCAAATATACTGTTGAGTGACTTCATTGACTATTGAGTGTGATGTAAGTATCATTGCAGAAAGGTCATTGTCTTATTAAAATAGTAGTTTCTTCAGAAGAATAAATAACAAAGTTCATTTGAAACAGAAATGTTGACACTGGTGCTGCTTTTCACTTAATCTTAATAAATAATTTATTGGTTTAGACTTCAAAAACATAAGCTATTCACCTGTTACATGGTCTTTAAAAATATATATGTTAATTGTACTGTATGTGTTAAAAGCTCTCAGGCATTACACTGGAAAAGCATGACAGAAACCCAATAAAGCCATTTCAATTTAAGGCACCATCAAGGGAACTAAAATAAGTGTGTGTCAGTATTTTTAATATTGTAGCCTGGGGAACAGAACGGTTGTTATATATGGGAAGAAACCAGCAGGCTTTTTCACTAAAAATGAGACAGAGAAAAAAAAAAACTTGTGATTGCAAAACAGAAAACCATATTGCTCATAAGACACAGGTGTAAGAGGTTTTCCACAGATTCAGGTTGTGCCTTCCCCAGCTAAAATTTCATATTAATTTACACATCTGTTTTTAGTTGCACAGCTAGCAGGAGCTGTGAAAAAGGAAATCAGCTGTTCTTTTCCTAAAGACTTTTCACAGCAAACTTCTTCCAGTACTTTCCCCCCTTTTCACTGAAATATCAGACTCTGAATAGCTTTTTTTTTTTGATGTTACAATATTTAAAAAAAAAAAAAATAAGAGAAGAAAAAAGAGGCACCCCAAATTAAAATTTGTATGAACATTTGATAAAAGACACTGTCCCTCCTCCTCCTCTCCCTCCCTTCTTCTCCTCTCTCTCTCTCTCTCGCTCTTGCTCTGTCTCTGATTCTGGATACTGTTTCATGAGACCAGATTCCTAAATTAACAAAATGTGATATTTTTCAGAAATTCTTCAGCTACAGCTGATGGGTTCAATTAAATATTTTGCTCATTTCATTTTATAACTTGGCTAACACCTCTGCTTAACATGCAGAAGGTCCTGGGTTCAAATCCCAGGGGGTTGGACTCGATGATCTCACGAGGTCCCTTCCAGCCCTATGATTTGGTTGGTTGATTGATTGATTGACTGACTTTCATTTTGAATGCAACCTGGCTTAACCAGATGTAAAAGAAAGAGGCAGGGTGGGGGGGTTCACTTACAGCTTGAGAGTTTGAGTAGTTACCAGAAAAAAATGCAGAAATATACTTCACCTCAAAGGATTAACAAGACTTCCCTCACAAAACGAACAAACAAACAAGTCTTTTGGAGGAAAATAAGCAACAGTTCCTCTGGATAAGTGCCATACCATATGTTTAAAACATGAAATGTATAGAGTAGGACAAAAATTATGCCCTAGCTATGGTGCCGGAAGTAGGAGCTTTGGTGCCTGGAACAAGCAGCCCCAAATGTACCCTTGTTATACCAAAAAGGGCACCCAGGAGAGCGCCCCCTAGTAAAAAGAAAAGACTAGCAGGATCTTATTCAGGGGGACAAGGCAATATGCCACATTTATTGTAAATAAGTAAGGATAGCAAAAAGCACACACACACACACACACACACACACAAAGTTCTGCAAGCTGGTGTGATGTAATTACCAGTCCTTTCATGTGTTGCTTGAGCCAGCCTAGTGGCCAACTAGGCTGGGCACAAGGAGGGAGCCAGGCCTCTGTCGGTCATGATCCAATGCTCCAAGATGTCAGTTGCAGAATGAGACCCCAAAGTTTTCATGCTCTCACCTATCTTTTATACTTGCAGGCCTTCATGTAAGTCTATGGGATTTGCTGTGTCATGTAGCCTCAGGGTTCCTGGGAGATCAATGGTCACCAGTCACTTGCAGACTTGATTGTATTTTATTCTTTTCTTTCTGGGGTGGCTCCTTCTGTTTGCTTTAATGAGATGTCTGCATTGTTCAGCCAGTTAGATGGTACTTATGGTTCATCAGGACAGGCTGGCAGTTGAGACTGGCCTTTTCACACACACGCCCTTCATTCACACACCTTGTTCACACATTTAAAAGAACATATACAGCATATACCTAAACCAGATTTCATCAGGTATCCAAAATGAAGTACATTGTTTAAGCAGGAGTTCCAAACTGACAATATGGAGTCTTGCTGGACATTGGTCACAATGTCCATTACGCAGGGTTACAGTTATCTGTCTGTGCTCCACACCCTTCCCTGACCTGGCCCCGATCTGGTCCGGGGCCTGATCTGTCCCCAGAGGTAGTGGGGAGCTGGATCCAGCCTCAGTCACCTTCTGGTGGCAGCTGGGGACAGAACTGGTTTTTTGCCACCAGAAGGGCTCCCTACCTGGCCCTGGCATGGTCCCAAGGCCAGAGTTGCACTGTCTGCATGGGGCTTCTCTCCCCTTCCCCCCACCCCGAGCATGCATGTGAGCATACTAAGGGGCAGGGGCAGGTCCAGAGATTTTAAACTTCTGCAGCTCCTGATCCAGCCTGGTGCCCAAAGGAATCTGTCTGTGGGACCAGGTACCATTTGTGGCTGCCATCCATGAGGAGTCCTTTAAAATTCAGTGCCTAGAGCTTTCCCCTAGTTGGCCTGCCCTAGTTATGGCCCTGGCTGTCTACCCAAGAATATATATTTAATTAAGAACAAAAGAGTTTTCTTTGAAGTGGAACTAGCAAAGCCCACTAAAAAACTTTGATGTCTGTCAGCAGATACCTTATAGACAGTTGATCCACGTCAGGCTAGAGTCACACACCGTCTGACCACACACTTAATTTTCTGAGGAGTCCTGTGGCACTTTTAAATACTAAGAAATGTATTCATTATATGAGGTTTCTTGGGAGAAAATCCCACTTTGTCAGATACTTTGAAATTAGGGAACTTACCAAATGGGAGAACATAAAAGCAGAGAAGTTTAAGTCATAAATCAGGTTACATTGTTAGAGCAAATTAAAGTAGCTGTTTAGATTCAAACACTGGGGAACAGCATATAGAGGAAGGTGAGGTCAAATCAGTCATTACAAAAGATGGTTGATTTAATCTGTAGTAACCCTGGTTAAATTAAGCCAGGGAACAAGGATGTACTAATCCTGGAGCTAATGTATACACACCCCACCGCTCCCCTATAGCCATCAGGTCTGACCCTGTCCCATAAAGTAGAACAAAGGCTAATCTAGCCTCACTACACACTACAGCTGCTGCTTCATGGGGGAAAAGGGGAGTGTCTCAGCACCCCAAAGGAGGTCTTTAACCTGTAGCACTCATACGTTAAGCACACAAGCTATTGCTTAGCTCTGGGGTTAGTCCCTAGTGATTGCTGCCAACAGGCAGATGGTACAGCAATTCAACTATTGTAAACTATCGGGGAACAGAAATGATTCCTGTTCATTCTTTGTTCCTGGTTGCAGAAGAAAATCTGGCCTATTATATTTATCCAAATACAGTATTTTTAAGAAGCTAATTTAATTAAAATATCTCCTTATATTTTAAATTGAAATTAGCATACATTCGAAAGTAACTGAAACACTATATTTCAGCAGCATATTTATAAATATTGTATTTAAATTAGCAGTCAATTTTTCAAGTGAAGGGCAACACTTTAAGATTAGTTAGATTTATGACAGTGTGGCTTTTTGAGCACTAACTAAGGTTAGAAATTATCATACAATACTATAATTTAATCTGGCTCTTAATTTAGTCATTGGGTAAATTTCACATCAGCGAATGGGAAAAAAATAAATTCCTCTATATTACTTCACAAGTATTGAAAGATCCCACCTTTATCGACAGTTAGGAAAGTCTTGTGTGTTCACTGCTACTTCTCTGTTCCTCAAAATCCTGTGGATCCTGTGACTCATGAGTTCTGAATTCTTCGCACTTGTTAGTGGCACAAAACAGCCAGAAAACATCCGTAAGTAGATAAGTAGCCAAGTTAATCTTTTTTGAGCTGTTTGTCTGGTATAAACAGTCAAAACATACAACTGAATCTGGCCTTTTGGTGGCATAGGAATCAGTGTTAAGATGTGCACTAAATCTCTAAATGTTTTCTGAATATAAATTAAGTCAATCCCATAACATCTGAAGGTACACTGCAACAAAGTCTATTTTACAAGTGCTTAAACTGAGCCACAGACATTTGTAACCTGCCCATAGCTGCACAGTGAGCCAGTAACTGAGTGGTGGGATTATCCTTTGGAGGTTTTAATTCTTCCTGCCCTTTCGTAAACATTAGACAACATTACTTTATTCCAGTATATGAAAATAGAAGCTTATCTAATACAGGAGGGTATGTAGGGGAAAATACCTAAATACACTAAGAGATAGAGCCTGAGAGTGGATATATAACTTACTAAAATAAGGACATGAAACTTTAATAAAATATACATTTTTAATAACACTATTTTTTTAAAACAACAATTTAGCTCCTGTACCATGCTGTGAGACATCTGACCTCCAGAATCAGTTCAAGTGTAACTTACTGTTACCCATCACAAGGTCATTGCTGTACTTAAGAGCCATACAAAAAAGATAATTGATTGAGCTGATCCGAGTGCCTTGCTCTTCTCACTAGACCTATTTCTCAGCTGCCCTAGGTTAATCACCAAGTCCACCACATGCTCATGTCCTCAATTATATTACATCATAATTAAAATATAGCAGGCAGAGTGGGGAAATTACTCATATTTTCTTCCTAGGAGCCAGATGTTCCTGGATAGATTTCATTTAATTCTGTGATAGATGCAGTAATAAGTTTCCATGTGCAGGGAGCTGATGGTGACATTGATAACAGTATAGGGAAAGTGAAGTGAGGCATGATCCTTGGTTAGTTAATTATGATTATTCATTTAAGTGGATCATCTAATTTTATGTTACATTTAAAGTAGGTTGGGAATGTGTTTAGACTATGCAAATGTAAAACTATTTTAAATCATTCTGCAACTGTAAATCTGTGTTCTCTAAAAAAATATTGAATTATTTTTTTCCTCTTAAGAACAATTAAATAACAGCAGTGCTGATATGTTGTTTATACATAACATTGTATATATGAGGACATTATATGTGATTAGATATACAAAAGATCTGCATTGTATTGCTGAAATAAAATTTATAATCATTGATAGATATCCCAAAGAAATATGTTAAAGGCAGATATTGACAGCTCTGAGGGTAAATATTGAGATAGATTTTATCTGCAAACATGAAGTAAAGGTCATTTTTTTAACTAAAGGTATATTAAAATATAGAGTTAAAGGACTAAATTATATTCTGATATAATCAAATATAAATCCTACTGTAATATACCGGGTATGTATTGATTTTTTTTAATTGAGCTCATCATTTGGAAAAAATTATCTGAAAAGAAGAAGAAATTGATTCATACTGCTCTAGATTTGAGTATTATTGTCTTCTAAGAAGCTTAATATATATCTCTATAGTAGAAAATTTGACCTATACCAAAATATTGTTTGAAAAAAAATGAAGTAAAAATACTTGTGAAAAGATTTTTGCTCTAGCAAATGATTGAAACTTGTTAATACTTACTATTTTCAGTAGGTCACATTGGGCATTAGAAAGAACATTCCTGATTTTTTTTTTTTTAATTGAGCAGTGTACGTTGTTAAAACTAGTTTTTTGTAAGTATCTGCAGCAACAAAGTGTAGCTAGTGTTCTGTTTGATTTTGCTCTTTGATTGAGATAAATTGAGCACTACCTCATCAACAAACAATAGAAATGAGTTGCCTTAGAACTGAAACTTCAGTGGCTAAGGAGACGGTTTTGACAGAGAAACTGCTTGACCCAGAGTTTGGAGATGTTTTCCTAGAATTCTGATATGCTACTTCTATGAGTTAGAAAGTAAACTTTTCTTTGGCCATCTAATATTCCTGCTTAGAAATACTATATAAGCTTTTGAATAAATTTCATCATGATACCTCTCTGTATATCTATTCATTTCTCTCCTACTAGGAAATAACCTGTATCTCCATCACTTGAAAGATATCATACTATGAGACTGCATCTGACAAAGTGGAATGTAATCCACAAAACTTATGCCTGAATAAATTTGTTAGTCTTTGAGGTATAACAGGGCTTCTTGTTTGTTTTGCTGAAACAGACCACCATGGCCAACCTCTGGAACTCCTCTCTACTTCCCCATCTTCAAGCATCTGATGACATGGGATTTTCTCCCATGAAAGCTGATGCAATAAATAAATTTCTTAGTCTTTAAAAGTGCCACAGGACTCTTTACATATTTTGTTGATCTAGACTAACACTGCTGCCCCTTTGGAACTTGTCATCACACAAGGCACTGAATACAGCTGTTTGAAATGGAAATCAATCAACTTTACGAAACGCCTTGCACAGATACAGACAGACATCATCTTCGTCTCCAAATGTAAACAATTGGATGTCGTACTTAATGTACGGAAGACAAAGAATACATTATTGTCAACATACTGCACAGACTACAGTGAGAGGTTTGCCACATACTTGGACAAAACTTTAAAAAATCACCTGATCAGCATCCTGTACAACAAACTGGGGTGGGGTTAGGGGACAATGAAATCTCAACCCTGGAAACTTTCATGCAAAACCAAACTACAACACATTCTTCCACCTGGCTGGACTTCAGAAAAATCCATCTACAATGCATACTTTGATTTTCTACAGAATTAAAAAAGACACCAAACTACCTAAACTCTTATGCACCATAAGGGACAACATCAGTGGCACCCTCAGTTCACCAAACAACATTGTTAGTCTTTCCTGCTACAGCTTACTCCAGCAGAGGATTCTGTGCTATCTCAGAGACTTTTTTCTTCCTCATCACCCCCACTCATAAGATATGATTCTGTGGTGACACTGAAGGCTACTTTAACCATCTCAGATTCATGGAATATTTCTACCAATCTGCCGAACAATGCAATAACTTGCAGATACCACACTCCCAACACCACAGAAAGAAGTATTCACATGGATTCCTCCTGATGGTCAGAACAATTGACTAGATTTCTACATAAATTGTTTCTGCCACCTTACAAAGATTGAAAATTTGGACAAAGAACATCTCTTGTTCCAGAACCTCAGTCATGCAGAACACAATGCCATCCACAACTTTACAAACAGCTCTGACATTGTCACCAAGGAGGCTGACAAAGGAGGTGCTGCGGTCATCATGAAAAAAAAAAATCAAATTATAATCAGGAGGCTTATAAATAATTCTCCAATGCAGCATTCTCAAACCCAGTTCTCTCTGATGTCACTGAGCAATACCAAAAGGGCTACACCACCTGCTCAAAAAACTCCCTGACGCAGCATAGTAAAACCTCAAGACAGCCACACTTTCTGATCACTGACCAGAAATATTCTATCTACTATTGAAAATCCATAAACCAGAAAATCCCAGATGCCCCCATCATCTCAGGCATTGGCTCACTTACAGTAGACTTATCTGGCTATGTGGACTTTCTCCTCAGACCCTATGCTATCAACACTCCTAGCTATCTTTGAGACAGCATGGCGTTACTCCAGAACTTTAAATCATTTTGCTGTTAGGTGTTTTTTGCTTGCCTATGGGAAAACCACTGCTACATTCTGGAATAAATTCAGTGTTTTCAGCCTGCCCAAATGGTAATTAAACTGTAGAAAACATGGCTTCAGTCTGCCAATCAAGAACAGATAGAACAATAATTTCTTCAAAAATAAGTGTTAGTTATTGATTCTTACATTAATATCATGAAGTTCAAGAACTGAAAATATTTTGCTTTAGAAATTAATTCCTACTTATCACAGTGAGTGTAGCATTAAATGACCAAGAGAATGCTGCTTTTCCGTATTACAATATTTTAAATCACATAAAAATGACTACTTATTTAACACTCTACAACATATACCTTACAAAAATCACAAAAATCCTTAATAACCTATGGCATTCAACAAATGATGATCAGTCATTTGTGGAATGGGTGGAGATGAGGCCCTCTCAGTCGTACAGAACTCATTCAGCTTTATTAGTAGACAGTCCTCAAGCACTCCTTCTACTTACAGCACCTTACACATCCCTATCAATGTTCAATCTGGGTCTAATTCTGCTCTGTAACAGACAGCTGGACTGCTTCCAATGCTGAGCACAGGGCTAGGACTTTGTAAGCTAGTTCACTAGACTTTCAGTGCACCAACACCTTACTGATGTCTATGTCTGATCCAGTCAGTTTTTGATCCATTGTTTCTGCTTCCATTCAGTGTTGCTGGTGCTGGAGTTTCTGTGATCACTGTTGTGGTCAATGCTCAGGCTGCATCTGATTTCTGGTCTGTGGCTCTGATCTTTCTCTGAGCTTCAAAGACTTTTTTTTGGTTTGTTTGTTTTTTGTTTGTTTGTTTCTTTGGTGGAGCTTCCTGTGTGGTGGTGTCCAGGACTCTAGGCTCCACAAGTCACTCCAGTCAATGGCTCCCCTTATATACTCTCTGGAGGGGTGGGGGGCAACATGGAGAAATGCCAGGAGGAACATTCAGAAAAATCACATAGCGGGAGGAGGGGACATTACAAGAATGTTGGGGGGGGGCTTCAATGAGGAGTAGAGTGGGGATTAAGGTGCAAGTTTTAGATAGAATTGTATTTGGGAAACGTGTGTTGTGGGGTCCTCCTTAAAAAGTATGACAGGAAATGTAATCACTGATCAAATGTTAAAAACTACTTATGTTACACTTGTCAATTACTCTATTTACATTTTACAAAGTATCCCTAATTATGAACATTACTTAGTAACTATGTTGTTGCCTGCTGGGAATTAAGCCTAAGTTTTTTATAAGGGTTTTTCTATCAAACTTCCTTCCTACTATTATTAATTACTTTTAAAATATTTTGGGGCAAAAATCTCTGGCTACAATGGACTTCCTGAGAAAAATTCAGTTCTTTGGTGAACTTCCAGAAAAGAACATCCTAGTCATTGTGGACATAGAACACACATTTTGTACACCAACATCTTACATAAAGGCAAATTACAAACCATTAGGAGAACTATCCCAGATTATGTATGTAATTTATATATTCATGTCAGCAGCACTGTTATGGGTACCTGCACGGCCCCACAATATGTCAACATTTGTATGACTGAATTAGAACAATGTTTCTTCCATTCTCATCCCCAAGTACCACTCCTCTACCTACACTACATTGATAACATCTTCATCATTTGGACCCATGAAAAATATCCCCTTGAAGATTTCCACAGAGATTTCGACAACTTCTACTCTACAATCAACCTTAACCTGGAACACTACATGCAGGAGATCCACTCTCTGGATGCTACAGTAAAAATTATTTAGGGATGCACAAATACCACCATATATTGAAAACCTACAGACTGCTATAGTTGCCTACAGCTCTTGAGCTTCCATCCAGAAAGCACCACTTGATCCATTGTCTACCAAGCCCTAAGATATAACTGCATTTGCTCCGATCCCTCAGACAGAAACAGACACCTTCAGGTTCTCTATCAAGCATTTTTAAAACTATAATACCCAGCTGGGAAAGTGAACACACAGATTGACAGAGTCAGATGGGCACATAGAAGTCAACCACTACTGGGAAAACCCATGAAAGAAACCAATGGAACACCACTGGTCATTACCTACAACCCCTGAAGTCAAACCATTACAGCATATCATCATGCACCTACAGTCTATTCAACAAGATCCTTATGATTCTATGATTCTATGATCCCTTGCTCTCTCAGGCCTTAGATGGCAGACTTTTCCTTGCTTACAGATAGCACCTACCCTTAAACATACTCACCAGAAACCAAAGACCTAACAACAAAAACATTAAAGCAGGCACCTATCCATGCAACAAACCATGTTGCCAACTTTTCCCCACATATCTGTATAAAAGAAACCATCATAGGATGTAATGAAATCTGCTGCTCCATGAAGGGCTCATTCACCTGCTCATCCACCAACTTAATGCATGCCATCATGTGCCAGAAATTCACAAAGAATAAATGGACACAAATCTGACATCAGATATAAAAATATTCAAAAACCAATAAGGGAACACTTAATCTTTCTGATCACTCCTTCAGTCATCTATAAATAACTGTACTTCATCAAATGAATGACAAATCAAAGCTTCAAAGAGAAACTGCTGAATTGGAATTCATATGCAGATTTAACAAGGTCAACTCAGGTTTAGCTAAAGAACTTTTTTTCCCAATTCAACAGGTAATTTTGCTTTCCTTTTTTTCCTTCAGCTCTGTCCTGTATGCTGTTCTCCACTGATTGAATCTAAACAATTGCACTGATTTGCTATTAGTCTGACCTGATCCTATGATTTACACTTCCCTGCATTTATTTTCCTCCCATTCATCTGTAGTTCTCCATCTTCAAGTTTCTGAAAAAGTGAAATTTCTTCTACAAATGCTTCTGTGTAAAATAAATGTATTATTCTTTTAAAATGTCACTAGACTCCTTGTTTTTCCATCTGGAACTTGATTTCATACCATGGAAGAAAGATCAAAACTGCCATAACAGACAAAAATTAAATGGAATGACCAGATGTATAGTATAGTATAGTATAGTATAGTATAGTATAGTATAGTATAGTATAGTATAATTGCATCAGAAGAAGTGTTGCCAGCAGATTGAGGGATGTGATCATTCCCCTTTATACGGCACTGGTGAGGCCACATCTGGAATACTGTGTTCAGCTTTGGGCTCCCCACTACCAAAAGGATGTGGACAAATTAGAAAGAGTCCAGCACAGGGCAACAACTGGAGCACAAGACCTATGAAGAGAGACTGAAGGATCTAGGCTTTTTAGCCTGAAGAAGAGAAGACTGAGGGGGGATTTGATAGCAACCTTCAACTAGTTGAAGAGATGCTCCAAGGAGGACATTGCTTGGCTGTTCTCTGTAGTAACAGAGGACAGAACAAGGAACAATGGTTTCAAGTTGCAGCAGGGAGGTCGATGTCAGGTATTAGGAAAAGCTTTCTTACTAGGAGAGCAGTGAAGCATTGGAATGGGCTACCTAGGGAAGTGGTGCAATCTCCATCTTTGGAGATATTTAAGGCTCGGTTAGACAAAACCCTGGCTGGGATAATTTAGTGAGAGTGATCCTGATTTTTTGGCAGGGGGTTGGACTAGATGACTTCATGAGGTCCCTTCCAGCCCTGTGATTCTATGGTTCTATATATAAACTGCAAATCAGAGCAAAGAGGTTAAATGACTTGCCCAAAGATCTTTGAGCTGGATGGGTGTGAATAAAACCCAGGAGTCCTGACTCCCATTTTCTGCCCTCTAAACAGAAAATGTTGCCTCACTAATATGACCCTTTTAATGAAATCCTTATACAGAAACATTTGCCTATATCTTTCCGGAGCATTGTATGACACAGGTACATCCAGAAACATGATCAGCTAGCTCAAAGGTTTGATTAATTATAATATGCATACCCAAGAACTGTCAATGATTGTATATGGTATTCAGCAAAACTCTAGTGGTACATAGCAAAAGGTGCAATAGACATTTTATTTCCTTTTTTTGGTTGCTCTTAACATTTCAAATGCTTTTTGTTTCCCCCTCATGCTTGATCATTTTCATAAATTTTGAGCTAATGTTCAGTCATTTTTTATTTCTAGTGGAGTAGAGAAAATGTTTTACATGTCTCAGAACTGTTCATATTTCACCTCCCTTTGATTAACTTATGTTGGCTTTGCTTGGAACTTTGAATTTAGAGTCCAAATGGCCATCATTTAGGTATGTGACATTGTTAAGTCTGAAGAAATATGAATGAAATCACAAAGCTTAATAATGTTTTATTATCCATCAATCTTATCCTACCTTATTCTGTCTCATCATATTCATTCCTCATTATATTCATTCCACTACATCATCTATTTGTCTCCCTTATGTATTAATTTCCAAAGGGAGAGCCGTGTTAGTCTAGTCCAGAAAAAAAAATAAATAAAACAAGAAGTCATGTGTCATTTAAAGACTAACAGATTTATTTTTTGCATGAGCTTTTCAAGATCTTTGAAGCATCTGACGAAGTGGGATTTCCCCCCATGAAAGATCATGTGAAAATTAAATCTGTTAGTCTTTAAGTGACACACAATTCCTTGTTTGTTTGTTTGTTTGTTTTCCCCTTATCTATTTGCCTGCCTAATTCTATGTCCAACTTTGTGGCTGATTCTACATTGTATCTACATAGTTTCATGATGTCAGAGTCCCCATACTCTTCTAGCACCATATGCATTCCATTCCTGTACACACCACTATGGCTGGTGACTTTCACTGTAGCCTGTCCACATCTGGAGTTACTATGCGGCAAGCTATTGCTCTCTAGATTTACACCCTGGTTTGCAGCACAGTAACTTCTGGGCTAACCAAATGACATCTGCATGAACAAACATTCTGGATATGTTTTAGGGATGTGCTGAGTTTGCAAAATGGGATTAGAGAAGGATTTGTAGCAATTAAATTATCATTCCTTTACTGAGAGCTCAGTTTTGCTTTCATTAAAGTCAGTATCAAAACACCCAAAATTTCAGTAGGATTAAAAAGAGGCCCAAGTGTGTTGTGGTACAGCAACATTCTGTTGATGTCATGTTGTTTATGAGGATTTACAAACTGTAATGTGTATCAATAGTTTCTATATGGCCTAGGTAAAGTCTTTCCCATTGCGTTTACATGTTACTTGTTTCGTCTGGTTGGATATAAAATATTTGAAGACATTTACATTGATGGTTTGATCGTTTTCACATGCCCCAATTCTTGCTCTAAGAGCTCTGGAATCAAACTGATTGTGCATCTAGTGGAGTATGCATAGAGCTCAATATGCAGAGGAGCAGAATTAGCCTCTCTGCCTTGCCATTCTTCTGCTGATTTCTAATCTCTATATTTTCCCCATTAAGAATGGATTTTGTGCTTTCTCTTCTGTCACCACTGATCAGCACAAGTATATTTAGCTTTTATGCGGCTGACAATGTTGTGTCTTACCCCTGTAGTTAGAACCTTTCTAAACAGAGAACAGGAGAGTATGACAAAACAGTAGACTTTAAGATGTTTGATTTGACGGAAGAGCGCACTACACTTTATAGTGGCAAGATTTATTTAGGAGTTTCAGTTAACTGACTTCCCTTGTCACAGGTTTGGATCATATTACTGGATTTCAGATAGGTTTGGAAGATCTCCAAAAACTGTCATGCTGCTGTATTATATCAAATTCTCTGGAAATTCATGCTTGAAAATGTAATAATGTCTCAATGGAGCAACAGTTAAATAAACTTGAACTTTGATGGAGCAGTGTTTCTAATGTTTTCCATGCTAAAGAATGATTTTTCCATTGACTTATATCTTCCATAATGTGGTTGTGAAATATTACTGTGTCATAATGACAGAATTTTCCAATCATTCTTTAAAGGTGCAAACAACAACAGAATTTACAGAAAATCAGGCATTTAGTTAGAATTGGTAATTGTTTACTTTAGTTAAGATGCTTGTCTGTTGCTGTGCTATGTGAATGAATTAGGGTTTGTAATGAGAGACTGTCCTCTGTAACACATTTACCTCATTTGTTGTGGAAATAGTGAATGAGGCAAGAAATGAGGCTATTACAAGAAGACAAAGGATGTTCTTTTCATTAAAGCAAGTTAGTGCTGCCCTGAAGAATTGGATTTTAACCCTGCTTCTGCCACAGGGGTCCTATGTACACTTAATCCAAACATTTGATAGGTGGGTTCCTTAATCCAAACATGTCATAGGTGGGATCTTTGTTTTCCGAGATGCCAAACTTGAGAGCCCGGGGTCCAATTTGCAGAGAAGTTCAGGATTCACAGCAGGAAATGAAGTCATTGGGAGTTTTATTTATTTTTCAATAGTAAAAGTGCTATATTATATTAAGCAGTCTGGAAAATCAGACCCTAGGTCGCTCAGACTGGGTACCCAAAACTAATAGATACCTTTTGACGTATTGTGCGTGTATTACCATATGCATTTGTTTTTTCAGCTACCAAACAGCTAGTGCTACAGGGAAACTAACTAACTAACTAACTAACTAACTAACTAACTAACTAACTAAC
>ML681993.1:43391775-43461147 GCA_007922195.1 Podocnemis expansa | reverse complement strand
AACTAACTAACTAACTAACTAACTAACTAACTAACTAACTAACTAACTAACTAAAACAAACCAGATGAATACAGTAAGATAGGTAGTTCTTAAACTTTGCTTGTTGTGCTGTTCTTCCATTATAGAGATTAACTAGCTGTTGTGAAGTGTTCACTGCACTTTCAACCATTTCACAAGAAAGAATGTGCCAAATTAACTCTGATGAAGTCAAACCAGGATTGAAAATAAGCTCATTGAATGAGTGGATGGTTATTTTGTATTTAGTTTGAACTTACTGGCTAGATTTTTCAAACCTACTTAGATGCCTAAGTATGAAGACTGGTACCTTTCAGGAATTTAAAAAATACTGAGTTGCTTAACTCCTATTAAAATAAATTAGTTGACTAGCCATTAATATTTATCTCCTTCCTCATTTCTATATGTTCTCTGTCTTTTGTATTCTTTGGAAAAGATTCTGAGTACAAGAAAGCTAAAATACAGTCTAGGTTATCAGAGACCTGGGTCACCATACTGCTACAGATAAGCAATCTGTTAGAGATACCATGTCTATGTATGCCTTTATTTTAAAGTTGCTTTAATAATGTCATAATTTGTGGAGAGCAAAGATGTTCACCCCCGGTTACTTTTAAGAAGATTTCAAATGTAAAATGTTCTGTCTGAAAACCCCACAACAGAATTGTGCATATAAATCATCACAGCCTCTAAATACAAAATTAACATTTTTGAGATGTGCTATAAAAACTTGTTTTAAATTCAGGTTTGAAACTATGCTTTTGATTAAAGTGAGGGGGGCCAAGTCCATCACTATTACAACTCCATTAATTTCAGTGGATATGTAGAAAGAATGAATTTTCCTCATTGTCTTTGATTTATGTTTGAATGTTAAACAGGTACTTGGTTTGGGGATAATAACATTTAGTATTAAAAACCCAGGAAATTGGCAGTTACGAACTTCCAAAGCCATCCAATATTTTGACAGATGAAAGGAAACATGACTCATTCCGTCAGCCAGTGGTGGTTGGTAGTAGTGTGTGATGAGAGACCAAAACACAAGCAGCAGACCTTCCCACAATGACTATCAGTCCACTAGCCAGATGGAAGTTGGCTTACACTGTGTTTCATGTCTCTCCAAAAGGCCTCAAAAAGTGATGATTCTCTGTGGTGGCTGCAACAACTTTGACCTAGTTTCTTCAGACTGAGTGGTTGTGATGAGGTTTTCCTAGCTGTCAATGGGAATGTTTCATTGCCTGATACGCTGCTTGTCCTTGCTGTTGTATTGATACTTTGGCTTTTCTCTGCATTGTGGGTAGTTCTTGAGTAGGCCATAGACCATAAGCTTTAGTAGATGGTCTTGAGGCATGTGCTCCATGTGTCCCAACCTGAGAAGCCTGCAAGTATCCACTATAGTCTGCATAGACTGTAGGCCAGTTCTCCTAAGGATCTTGTTTGTGATCTGAGGCCCCCAAGTGATTCCAACGATCTTTCTGAGACAGGAAAGATGGAAGTTGTTCAACCTCCACTCCTTCTTGAAGTATGTCACCCATATTTCACAGCTGTAAAAGAGGATAGTGAGAACATAGTCCTGATAAATGGACACAGTTGTATTCAAGGTTAGCCATTTGTTGTTCCAGGCATGGGTGGTACATTTGCCAAGGGTGCCAGAGGCTTTCTCAATTCTCACATCAAGCTCTGCATCAAGGCAAAGTGAACTGGTTAAGATTGAGCCAAGATATCAACAGCGATCCATGTTGTACAGAGCTTCATTATTTATGTAGACCAGCGGTAGGCAATCAAATTCACAAGTGTGCAAGTGGGGACAGCAGAAAGCCTGGACTGGGGAGAGGGGAAGTTGGCAGTGGAGTTGGAAGAGGTTGGAGTGGGAGACACAGCAGGGAGGGCACAGAGGTGGCTGGGGAGGCAGAAGAGGACAGCATAACCTAGTCCCAGGGTGGCACCTCACCAGCTGAGGGAAGCAAACAGGGGCAGTGTAGCCCCAGCCTCATTCCTGGAGCAGCTCTATACTGGCCACGGGAGGTGGAAGAGGGCAATACATCTGTGGCCCTGGAGCATCACAGAGCTGGCTGGGGGGTGGGAGGAGAAAGCAAGCCGGGGGGAGGACTTGATGATGACCTCTGGCGGGCTGGAGCTGGCCTGTGGGCCATATTGGCCATTTGTAATGTAGGATGGCAGTGCTCTGTAACATGACAAATGTTTTCTTAATATTGATTGCTATACAAAACTTAATGCTTGCATCAATGAATTTACTCATCATGATCTGCAATTCAACATGTGAATTAGAGATGAATAGAGAATCATCTGTGAAGAGCAGATCTTGAATACTGATCTGGATGACATGCCTTTTGCTCTAAAATCACCTGATATTAAACAAACTGTTCTCTGTCTTCAATTTAATTAGTATGCCAGATGGATCATTTCTGAATTCATACTTATAAAGAATAAAGATGTGTATAGGCGTTAAGACACAGCTTTTCTTCATGTCAGCATCAGTGCTAAACTCGGATATTCCATTTTCATACTGGATAGTTGCCTTTACTCCTTCATGGAACTCTTTAAATAGAGAGAACATTTTCTGTGGACAGCTAATTTTCAACAGGACCTGGCATATACCATTCCTTCTAACCTATCAAAGGCCCTTTATAGAGACATGTATGTTGTTAAAGGCTTTTATCTTGCAACAAATGCATTATGAAGGACATGTCAATTGTGAAGTAAAGATCTATCTCTGATACTCTACTGAATTTCGGTCTTAAAGTATAATTTGTCAGGCCCAGGAACCCTCCTAAATTTCCAGGCTCCCTTCACGCCCCCCAGCAACTGCTCCCAAAATGCCTGCCCCTCACCCCAGCTACTTCCCCCAAAATACCTGCCCCCCAATAGACCTATCCTTCCCCATGTCCTCCTCATCCCCAATCCCTATTCCCTAAGCTGCCTGCCACCATGTCCCCACTCTAAACCTCTTAATTCCCCAGATCCCCCATCTTCATGCCCTCCTTCAGCCCTCCAACCCCTCCGCACTTCACTAGCCCACCATCCCAAACCCTTCCCCCCCACGTGTGCTTTTCCTGCCGGCTGCATGCCTGTCCACAGTACCACCCCTGGCCCCCTTACCTGCCTCACCAACGTGGCCAGGGAGCAGGGCAAGGAGAAGACAGACTGTGGTGCCAGCCAGCTGGCAAGAGGGGGTACAGGTTGGAAACTGGGTCCAGGGCCATGCACCCCCTGGGCTATGCAGGAAGGGGAGGGGCCAGCACAGGTGCTGGTAAAGGGGCTTGCTCTACCCCACAGCCCCTTCCTTCAGGTGGCTCTGGGGGAAAACATTGGAACACAGTGTTCTGCTATGTTTCCCTATTTTCTGGGCCCCGGAATGCTGCCCCTCCTAAAAATAGGAGGCCCCAGAATGCTGTTCTGGGGCATTCTGATATACTTTAACCCCTGGTTATCTCAGGATAAAACTAATAAGGAGTCTGGTGGTGCTTTTAAAGATTAACAAATTTATTTATCAGATGAGCTTTCATGGGAGAAAATTCCCCTTTTCAGATGCTTGTACGATGGGATAACTCTCAGTAAGGATTTGAAGTTGCTTCAAAAGAACCCTTGTAAGTGCCTTGCCAACCATTCTGGGTAGCAAGAACTCTACACTGTCCCCTTTATTTATGAACAATGTAATTGTTTACATTTTTCAGATCCTGAAGTACATAACTTTCTCCCCATCATGCACAGAGAAGTGGGTGGATGTAATTCACAAGCTTTCCTTGTTCTGCTTTTAGGAGCTCCTACGGTATTTGACTATTGCCTGCTGCTTATCAAGGTCCAATCTGTTTGATAGCTTTTTCTATGTCTTTCAGAGTTGTTTGGTACACTTTCTTCATCACTGGAAAATGGGGAATGGCAGCTAAGCAACTATCTCTGAAAATGCCATCTTTTGAGTATATTTGTTTGTAATGCTGAGTCCATTGGTCAAGTTGTTCATGCCAGTCATTTGGGATGGTACCATCATTTGCTTTCAGGTTTTATATACTGAACTAAGTGTCTTTTTGATTCCATCATAAACACCACAAAATCCCCTCTTTCAAAGCAGCTCTGAAATTTCTTGCACAGGTTTTGCCAGTACCTCTGGACACATTCTGAAGTACCTTTTTGGACTGAGTAACAGAGGGGTCTGGCTGTCTTCAGAGCCTGGGCCTGAGGAAGGGCCTGAACACCCCTTCTGGCCAAATTCAGGCACTACAAGCCTGAAGCCCTGGAAGCAGAGGGGCGGGAAAAGAACAGGAAGGGGAGGTATAAAAAGCCAGCTCAGCAGCTCAGTGGGGCCTGAGCTGCCCTGAAGGAAGGATGGTCCCTCAGCTAGGATGCTAACTAGGCCCTCTTGTGGTTCTCTAGCTGGGTCTACCTAGCCTACTGGGACCAGAAGACTGGCAAGAAACCCCTTGTCCAGTAGGCTGGGGTGTTTTTTCTGGCCAGCCTCATACCTCTGTCCCTTCCAGGGGACCCAAGAGAGGCTGAGGAGGGGCCATGCAATCTGGAGGAACTACCCTCTGTGGAGGATCACTATGGGCCTGAGCAATTCCCTGGTGCTGAGAGCCCTTGTGACCTGAAGGAACTACCTTCAGCTGAGGATCAGGAAACCTGCATCTCTGGACTGAGAGGAGCCTCTCTGCAAGATGTACTTAGACAAGGGATGGGAGGAAGTGGCCCAGGAGGAATTGTACCTGGCTCAGCTGGAAGGCAGCTCTTATGAGTGTCAGTGTGTTGTGGCAGGAGCCCTGCTGATCCAGTGACTGTGGCCAGTTGTTGGTAGGGCCCTGGGCTGAGATGCAGTGGTGTCAGGTGAGCTTGTCTCTCTCTCCCTCCCCTTTTTTCTGTGTGAGCCTGTTCCCTTGGTCAACCAGGGACATTGGCTATATTGTGTGCCTGTGGGCTGGGGACCATTGACTGTAAAATGGACTAAACCTTCATAAGCCCTGCAAGAGGGCACCCTCCCACTGGTTTGGGAGGCCCATGTTCTGGCAGACTGGAACCTTAGGTTTTTTGATCCTTAATTCCAAAGGGGTAGCTATGATGTACACATCCCTCCATTTCCTTCCATTCTGTAAGTTCCCCTGTCTTCAAAGGATCTAATGAACTGGGATTTTCTCCCATGAAAGTTCATGCAATAAATAAATTTCTTAGTCTTTGAGTGCTACAGGACTCCTTGGTATTAAGTTCTGGACCTGACTGTCAAAGCAAAGTTAGACAAGTTCCCCCTCTCTGCCCCACCATGAGTGGAAACAGATGTTCAGATACTGGAAACAAGTCAGGTTACTTTTTTCTTTGTTCTAAAGATATTCTGAGCCTTAGTCTGTGTCTTTAGTATTAAAATTGTCCCTCAGAGTGTCAGAATCAGGGGAATCAAGTTGATCATTTTCAGAAACATGCTCTAGACCGTGATGAAACTTTAAATAACTGAGTTCTTCATGTTAGTAATGTTGAAACAAAGATTGCCTTTTGACTTTTTGTGATGAAGCTTTTTAAGATATAACTAAATTAAGTGGCATACACTTAATAAGCATGCAATACATCATAAAAATTTCTCTGATGGATCTGGATGAGAAAGCTGATGCCATTGGCTGAGTGGAGTGTGCTTTTGAGACTTTGCTGGCTGCTGCTCTTGCCAGCAACATAGGTATTCAAGACTATCCACTCACAAGAAGCATGAAACTCATGAACACACTGGTTATTTTTATTAAGGCTACCTGTGCCTCACTGAATAGTGAGGTGTCCCTGGTATTGCCACTACTTAACCACATCAGGTGGGTAATCAGCAGGATCAGTGAATCTGTTCCTTATAGGTACGTTTTTGATGATTTGTTCCAGGGGAGACTTGAACTCCTCTCTTAATGTTTAGCATAGTCAGGTGTTTGTCCATAGATGGACACAGGTTTCACGAGTTGAGTTCAGATTCATACCCTGCTTATGATACACTCATTAACAAATATTGGAGAGGTACATGCACTGAGCACAGACCTCTTGATGACAGAGCATATCCTTGGTTCATTTTCAGATTTCCCAGACCAGTAGAAGTATTAGTTTTACCTTGGTTAGTGTTTCAGCTTCTGAAAGTTTGTTTCACTGGGTATGTCTACACTATGGCTTTGAGTTGACATAAGCAAAGCCCTGTTGATACTTAGAAATTACTAAGTCAACTTAAGTGCTTAAGTTGACTTAAATAACTCCTGCCCTGTAAGTCAGCTTAAGCTTTTAAGATGAGTTTTCAGGGCAGAGCCCATCTCCTTTCCCGCTCCAAGGAGTCATTGGGCTCCGGGGCCCTGATGCAGCCTGTGGGAGCCCAAGCTGGCTGTTGCCCTGTGTTAATGAGCTGGGGGCCAGATGCAACTCCCAGCCCCTCTTTGTAGGCAGTGGGGGCTGGCAGCTGGTTCCTGCAGCCAGGGACTGAGAGCTCAATGGGGCTCTTAGTCCATCTCTGCAGGCTGCAGGGGCTAGGAGCCAACTCGGGGCCTGATCCAGCTCCCAGCTTCTTGTACCTGCTGGGCAAGTGCTTGGGAGCCTGTTGAGTTTCACAAGCTTGGAGTCTGAAAGTGACCAGGCTCTGAATTGCTTGCTCTGCAGCACAAGCAGGTGGGAGCCAGATCAAGCTCAGAGATGACTCCTAGCCCCCACAGCCTGTGGAGAGGGGCTAGGGGTCAGATCGGGCTCTCAGCCCCTCGCTGCAGGAATCAGCAGCCAGTTTCCACAGCATGCAGAGAGTGGCTGAGAGCTGTTCCAGGCTCCCAAACCTTCTCTGCAGCTGGCAGATTCAGACTAGGAGCCTGAGCTGGCTCCTAGCACCTCTACACAGGCAGCGGGGATTGCAGCCAGAGGAGATGCCAGCTCTGCTTGCCCCTGGCCACTTACAAGGAGCCAGGGCATGAGTGAGCTGTCAGTTCCACTGACTACAGAAAGGGTCCAGGAGCCTGATTGGGCTCCCAGCCCATTGCTGAAGGCTGCAGGGCTTGGAGCCAGCCCCCCCCCCCCCAGCAAGGGGCGCAGAGCCCCATCTGGCTCCCTGCCCTTTGCTGAGGGTGGGAGGAGGCTTAGATCCTAGTCAATTTCATAGGCTATGAGCCTGTGAAATTGTCCAGCTCCAAGCTGCCTCATCTATTTCCCAGGCTGGAATCTTGTGAAATTGACTCTGCTCCCAGCAACTTGGGCCAGATCACTCCTGGAGCTGATTTAAGCTCTGGGTGTCCAATCAAAACCAGGGGCAGTATAGAGGGTGGGGTTCCCTGCATATTTCTTCACTGTGTCCAGTCCAGACATACCCTGAATTTGACTTAACAAGGTTGAGTTAAAATCGACCTTGTTAAGGTGACTTCCCAGCCCCCTCCCCCCCCCCAGTGTAGACATAGTCACTGAGAGCTGCAATATCTAGTATTGGCTAATGTACTTCTGTATGAATGTATCTTTAGGGTCATGGTCTTTTAGTTCAGCTTCAGTTAACATAATGCAAGCATTCCAATAAACAATGACTAATACAGAGCCATGAAAGGGTAGGTAAATAAATAAAATGTGAGTATTTTTAGCTCACCTTTTCAATGGCCTTACCCAAGTAGTGACAAACAGGCCACCCCTAAACAGAGTTGCTTAACCCTTTGAGCCTCTGTCTGTCTTTGGATCCTTCTCTGACAATCAAACATAGAATTTTTTTTTTTAATGTGTGTATACCTAGACAAAACAAAGAAGGAAAGGACTACCATAGACTTGCCACCTTCTCTTTTGGTGGTGACTGTAGAACTCTAGTAGTAAAAGGCAGATGAAGAAAAATGCTATAGGCCTGCAGCAACTCATAGCCAGAATACCACTCAGAGTTGAGGGAAGCACTCACCTTATCATGTCCTCAGTGGTGCCCTTTGTAAGTGCTTGAGATCCCAATAGTGTGATGTACCATAGGCCACCAAGATTCTGAATCATCCATTTTTCTGGGGACCTTTCTTTCACCCAAGTGGTTCTACTAACCCACCTATGGGTACTTTCCTAGGGGAGACAGGATTATAGGCTGATGCCTATCACTCACTGTTGCATTTCTGGTTGCAATGTCTATGAATTCAGTGGTACAATTAAGATTACACTTAAAAGAAGTCCAAACATGTTAAGGCATGGAAACATAAAGTTAAGACACCACAACTATTTTAATCTTGCCATGTAGTGACATATCACAATAACCATGTTCATATAATAAAGATTTGTCAAGGGTTGCATTCACAGATTGTTTTTAAAATTTATTTAATTTAAATTAAAGGGGATTTTTAACATTTTCTGTCATAGTGTCACTACAAAGCAAGTCTGAAAAGCTCTTTTTTATTGTTAGGGTTATTTAGCACAAAGAAAAGAATGGCATAAGACATTAAACTGTACCAATTTTTTTTCTATAACCTGACTTTGCAAATTAATTGATGGATATACCTTAGATTATGAAAAAAATAATTCTCTATTCAAGTAGTAAATGCTATAATTCTAGAAAGGAGAATTACAGCACTTACTACATTCCCCTGAGAGACACAAGTGGGGATGGCAGAGGGTGAAGAGGCATTAGTGGCAGTCTCAGGAACCTCAGTCCAGGGGATCAGGCAGTAGCAGCACCTGGGGTGGGATGCAAGTAAGACCTCAGAAGAGGAGGTAGGGCCACAGTCTAAGCACTAGAGCCCACCTACCTAGCCTCCCCAAAGGCACATGCTGACCATAAGTGACATTATGTTACAGTGCTCACAGATTTGTTACAGAATGCAAAGCATCACATCAGTTTTACCTCTTTTGAATCACAAAATCAGAGGGATTTTATTTTTAAAACCACTTGTGGCTTATTATGGCAATGATTAAGATTCCAGTCAGGATGGCACTGAACAGGTACATAGTATAACCAGTTTAATGGCCTGAAGAGTTTACAATCTAAGGTCACAATCTTGCATTGAGTTCTGCAAGTGGAGACCTTTGCATGCATGGATCATTGCACTGTCTGCACATTAGTGTTCTCAAGACTAATAAACAAATACTACCCATCCTACATTATTGCAAATGTTCATATTTTAAAATTATCCACCTTTGCAAGCTCTTAAGTATACACACAGATCAGCCAAAACCTGGGGAATTCCAAATTCAAAAAAATGTTTGAAAGGTTAATTCATGATCAGGTGTCATGAGTTGGCACAGGATCAGTAGGAAATCACAAAAAAGACCTATGTAGAAATGCTAATAAGGAAAGAAACTAGAAATAAGCTTGGAGGACAAATGTCATGACATTTGTTAAAAGAACATTATAGCACAGTGATGTTTCCTGAAATGATACATTTTCTGAATTCCAAGAAGAGATTGAAAGGCTAAATAATTTGAATAGGGAAGTAGTAAAACTATTCTAAATAAATATTACATGCAACAATCAGTAATAGCACAGCAATTATGTATGAACAATAGGGTTTTATTTGGAATCTTAATTTTTGGGTGTTCAGCTTGATTCACCTAGAGGAAACTTGTTTTTTGTTTTTTTTTTTTAAGTACTAATCCACCACCCTCTTTTACATTGTAGGAAATTGGGCTCTCAAAATTATAAATTGTTTGAAAATTTAGTTCTTCTATTTTAATTGTAAATTAGCTACTTCCCCTCTTGATTAATCTGCCAATGAGAAAGAATGTTCCTTTCTGTTGTCTGAAGTCATTCCCATGTGAAGTTACATCTCAGAAAAATTTTCAGTAGTCATGGCTGTCAGTAGAGTCACCTATGCATTCATATTCAGCAGGCTTTCTTGTTTTAGTTCATTAAAGTTGATCTTATAGAGAACAAGATTAATGAAATTGTTTCATTTACAAAATGTAACTCAGTGTTTAGACAAAGAAAATGAAAAAGGCTTATACAAATTGTTTATGATGTTTTTGGATGCTGCCTTTCACTTGCCACAGTATTTTGGTGACCTACATGATCAAGCTAGCTTCACAATCAAGTTTTTAGTCCGGTGTTCATGTCACAAAAACACGTCTCGTACTCTTGCTGACAAAGACTCTGCTAAAGCTAACAGCTAACTGGCCAGGAAGACTGATCTACCATCACAGTTCTAGTAATAATTTCTATGAGTCAGCGCTGAGTTCATTAAGGCAGTATACGAAGTTTTGCCTGTTGTCTGCTGTTTAGAAAGGCATGAGTTATGTTGGGCTGGACTCTTTATCAGTTTCAGACCCCTTTATACCATTCAGAAGGCTCAGGGGGCCCAGAAATGAACTATAAATATCTAGAGTATTCCTCCTGAAAAGGGGAAGTTTCTGCTGGCACAGACATAGTAAGTCTTGGCCTTGTACCTCCATCTTCTCCCCTCAGTGTAATAGGAATGTTGGGGGTTCTCAAAGGAGAAGCAAATTGTAGCTCTCTCCTGCTATGAGTAACCTGGACTGACTAAGGATCTTCATCATCTTTAAATTGCCAGCCTCAGGTCAGGCCTCAAGGCCCCTGATTAATGAGAAGCCTAGACCTGACTCCCTTACACCTTGCCTCCACCCTACTCCTCAATCTTGCAGCATTGCTCTAGCTAATATCACTTATTACCCAATATTATCCATTTGATTTCTTTATAAGCATTACATTTACTTGAAGTGGATTAACAAATTCTTACAGGTATGAAAAATTAAGAAAATTAAGTGTAAATTTCAAAGTAACTCTATGGGAGTAAGCTGGAAGGAGAGACAGCAAGGAGCAATATGTGCAAAACAATAGTAGTCACAGTCTTGCATCTTGCTCTGCGTCTTATAGGGTATGTCTACACTGGAGGCTCAGTTAAGTCAACCTAACAAGGTTGACTTTAAGTCAAGTTAAATTTGACCTTGTTAAGTCAGCTCAGAGCATCCACATTCCAAACTCCTGTGGACTGCCCATGTCCACACTGGCAGCTGCTATGTCAAGTAAACACTTAAATCAACTCTATTAAGTCATGTTAAGCCAGTATAGATGGGGCATAGCCCTTAAATCAACTTAATGAGGTTGACTTAAGGGCTTATCCCCCTCTACACTGGCTTAAGATGACTAAATAGAGTTGATTTAAGAGTTAAGTCAACCTTAAACTGTGGTGGTGGTAACTCAAGTTAAGGAAGTGCTTAAGGCAGCTTAATAAATTCCCAGTGTGGACAGAGCATTCCTTAGATCGACTTATGGAAGGTTAAGTCAACCGAAGGCTCCAGAGCAGGGGTGTCACCGGCGCCTGGCACACAGGGCACGTGCTTTGAGTCCCAGAGCCAGTGCCCTGAGTGTCCAGGGCAGCCCCTGCCTCACCCAGTCCTGTCTCTAGATGGAGATCCAGGGTCCAGCCACCTGCGGTGGTGCTTTCCTCTCCTGGCCCCATCCCAGGCTGGGCCACCTGCAGCGGCACCCGCCTCTCCAGGCCCTGTCCCTGGCCAGGAATCCAGGGCCAGACTGGCGGTGAGAGGAACCCAAGGCTGGATTGGGCCCAGGTGTGGAATTGGGTTCGTGGGGGTGGGGCCATGGCCAGGGGGCCTGGCCCATGCCCATTTCCCCTCATCTTTCCCTGAAGCAGTGACGCTTCCACTCCACTGTAGACTTACCCATAGTGATGACAGACACTCCAAGAGCAGTGCAATTGAATAAAGAGGGTATATGGGTGTCGACACAGAGGTATAGCTCCAGACGCAATTCTAGTGTAGCAGTAGCAGGAGGACTTAAGGGAAAGCATGCTGTAATTTTTCAAGGTGAGTCACAGCAACTGTATTGCAATTTGCTCTCCACCATCACCCCCCCCCATAACCCCTCAAGCTGTTTTGATTGCCTTTGTTGTAATCTCTGTACTTCCTCTGGTTAGGCCCTAGCTGCAAAATCCAGAGTAGACTCTGAAGAAAAAGCAACCAGGCAAAGAAAAATAAGTTTTTTCTTAAGCACTTTGTAATATAATTTTATTACTAGAAAAAGACCTGCTCCCAAAGAACTCGCCACATGCTTTGAATGTGAAATAGATTCCTACGTAACTCCTTAAAAATGTTTGATGGATTTCATTAAGAAATTGCTTTTAGATCTTGCCATGTTTCCTGTAACCATGATATATAGTAGTTAATGTTTAAACTTGCTTACAATCTGGAAAGAAGATTTCCTGTAAACATGTCAGTCAAAGATGGAAGAAAGGCCAGACTCTAACGTACTACTCTGTATGGGGACATGTACATGAACAGGAAGGTAGGACTGCATTAAGATGAATGGTCAAATTTTGCTTGCCTTGTCCACACAAGTAGTTCTGATTTTGGCCTAACTGTAACAAGGAATCCACATTTTTTTTTCCCATTTGAGCAGAAACATTTCACCTTAAATTTGTCCACAATTACTTTTTATTATGTATTATCAGAACTAATTATCTGCTATATTACGGGAGACAAAGTGTGGTGGTGGAGGGAGCTGGATGAAAAAAATAGCTACAATAATTACACACATTTTTTTCTGCCTCCTCCTTCCCCCCTTAGAGCTCTTTTTTTTGTTTTACTCTTTCTAACAGTTGCAATATTTTTTGTTTAAGTGTAAACTTTGGGTGGTCTAGAATTCATTTAATTGCCCTTTTCTAGTGCCTAACAGAGAGAAACATTGTGGGAATGAAACCACAGAGTCCCAAAGTTGAGGTGGAGTCAACCAAATCTCAGTTGCAGTCTCTGTTCAAGTCCTGAGGCTTGAGTGGAAAGAAGCAGCAATCCTCCTCTTGTCTGCAGGAATCTTCAGTAGGAATTCATGCAGTCTTTCCTTCTCCTGTCTAACTAACACCATGCAGTCAGTTTACTGGTTAACCAGCCACCAGTCACATAGGAGAAAACTCTGCAGCAAAATGCGCCACAGCAGGGAGAAAACATTTTGCTGTACACTCCTGGCTCAGGTTCCCCGCTTCTGCCCCAGTCACATACTCTGAGCACGTGAACTCTTCTCATTGCAGCTCTCTGTAGTTAATGCTCTCAGGGACTGCTCCTGTCACGCTTCTCACCACATCAGCAATAGTAAACCTTATGAAGCATGTTCAAAATGCTAACACTTCCTATTTCCAGAAGCTTCTGGATCTGAGCAGCCAAATCTGCCCAGCAACATAACCCAGCCTAAAGAGATTCCTAAAAGAGAGTGCTCCTTCTTAGGCATATGAATTACAGAACCAACACTTAAATTATTTGAATTCTGATTATCTAGTATTAGAATGTCATGAACATTTATAGACAAAAATAAGGGCCAAGAAGTCCATGACTTGGGACAGTAAGGTGCCCAAATTCAGATTCTTTAGAAAAGAGCTGATTTTTTCAGACTATGGGGAAGTCGATAACCCTTTGAAAATTTAGGATCCTTTAAGATACTCACATTGAGCACCCACATTCACAGGTCACTTTTAAAAACCTTGGCTGAAGTACCTACCCTTGAATTATATACAAAGGAGGTGTCAGATAACTTCAATTACCCCAGTACTGATTTGGAAAAACTTTGCTGAACATCTGTGGGAGTCTCTTGGATTTTACACTGTTGTTATCAACAGCATAGATTGGCTCGAGGAGTTGATCTATTGAATTATTTTGGAACAAGACTAGGATCTGGGTTAGGACAATAAAAAGCAAGCCAAAACAAACAAACAAACAAACAAACAAACAAAAACTAATTAGCATTTCAAAGAGAAGGGGAATCCTAAGCTCACAAAAATAAGAATTTTTTTTTAATATTTGAATAATTTGTGGACTAAGATCTACATTATTAATGTAATTCTATACATTAATTTCATTCATAGTAGAACTGTAACAATGACTATTTTTGACTAGTTGGCTGAGTTTTTTGTGAGGGGATCTTAAATCAGAATTGAACAAAATAGTGAATCAAAAAGATTTATAGAATATTGATCCTTAGATTAAAGCTCAGGAGCCACAAATGGCTTGTAATGTGTTTCTTGCAGCTTTTGCAGTGCAGGATATTAAAATATTGTAACTTTAATTATCAATCAATTGTAATGTTTTTACTATGTTTACCAATTCCAGAGTATTAGGTAAGTCATTTTCATAAGAAAATAATATACATTAAATGAGATAAAGAATTCACACTTCTGTGGCTGTTTTATCTAATGTTGATCACTAATTTTGCTCATGAGCCACTGTGATCTGAATATTACTGCCATAAAGTCATTCTCACTCTTTCCCTCCCCTACTAATTATGTATAATGGTAATTCATAATCATTATTAATTACTGTAAATGTCATTTATGGTTTATGCCTCATGTTTTGTTGCGGGGATTATATAGTTGGGCAGTTACACCTATATTCAATTTCATGCTCCAATGTTTAATTTTGTAATCGAGGGGCACAGACAGCCTCCTCTTTCTGGTCAGGGACCTGACTCTGGGATGGGCCCACTCAGTTCTGTATCCAGTCATGTGACCAGAAGCTTCCTGCCAATGTGTCAGTTGTAGCTAGTGGAGCATGGGAAGGCAGGGGGAGAGGTAGCTCAGCCCCTGCAGCATAAAGACCACAGCAGCTGTGCAAGGCTGGAGCTGAAAGGGCAGAGAGCAGCCCACTCTAGTCCACCTACCCACAGGTGCTGCCCTTCATGGTTGTAGTCCTGGGTTAAAGTATAATTTGGGGGGACCCAGAACGCTCCTGCACCGGTGGGCCACCTCTCCAGTGCTGGTAGCACCCATTCCTGCACTAGTGGGCCCCCTTCCCACACTGGTGGCCCCCCCCCAAACCTCAGTTCCTGCCCCCTGTGCCAGTGCCCCACCCCCTGGCCCGCAGTATACCCCCAGCATCAGCCCACCAACCCCGCTCTTACGGGCAGCAAGGCTGGAGAGGTGGGGGAGTAGGTCGCAGTTCTGAGCAGCAGCACAGCCCAGTAGAAGACTACAGTCCCCAAGTGCGGGTGGGGCCTGGAAGGGGGTGGGCCTGGGGGTGGGCCTTGAGCCCCCAAGAACACCCCAGCCCTGGGCCTTGTCTGTGTCCCTGCTGCTGGAATGCCCCAGAACACCACTCCAGGGCCTTCTATTTTTATGGACCCAGTGTTCAGGCTCCTAAAGATAGAACGTAGACCCAAAGTGCTGCGTTCCAGGGCCCACTATTTTTCAATGGTGGGCCCCAGAATGAAGTGTTCTGGCTCCACGTTCTATTTTTAGGGACTCCAGAACTCTGAGCCCCTAAAAATAGTGGGCCCAGGAACAGTGTTCTGAGGCGTTCCTGCATACTTTAACCCTTGGTCATAGCCTCCCAATGCTGGCCAGCATTCACTTGTGGCAGCTGCTGGTTGTCACAGTAAACAGGGATTGTCAGTCGTGCTGGTCAAGTGAATGGCCCTAGGCCCACTCATAGCTGCACTACTGAATTAAACGAAGTAGAACAGCTTCAGCAGGAGAATTTGAGAGAGATTTGTCCCTGAATACCTCTGAGCCTAGTGACTAGGGACTTCCTATAAAAGGTAGAGGATGTGGGGTTCAGATCCCCAAGGCACATCTCAGGTGAATGTTCTAAATGCTGCTTAAAAGATGGCCAGCACCACCCTCATAAGTAATTTTAGGGTTGTGAAACTATTATGTTAATTCATGTCAAATTTCTGAATAATTTTGGGTTGACTGAAACTATATATTTTTTGGTAAAGTATTTGTCAGAAAAATATTCTTCCCACTGTAATTCAGAGTGAAAGAAGAGTTTATAAACCTCTTTAAAGTTACTATTCTTCCAAGGCTATTCTTTTAAGAGAAAGATACAGAAAGTGCGGGAAGACCAGGAGTTCTGTGTACAAAGGTTAAAAGAAGGCTCAAGGAGCAGAGTAGAAGAAGGAAATGAAAGTGGTGACTAAGTGTGCAACTAGCTTTTGTCTTTATATGTATTCTCTTGACATGCACTAAGAATACTAAATTATGACTTTTTTATATTAAACTAGTTTAAATTGGTGGATTTGCATTGACCTTAACAGTAAAGGAGAAATGCGACCATGACTGTTGCCTAGTACACTACTAATGGCAGCTCAATAGTTAAAGTATTTTTGACGTGCTTCACTTATTGAAGATCACATCCTCATGGAGATGTGCTATGAGAAATTGGTAACAATGGAGATGCACTGTTTTAAATGAGAAGAGAATCAGGGCCCTTGTATTCAAATAATTCAAAACAAAGTAGTTGCTTATATAATACCTCATGCAATCCTACTATTTTTTATCTTTCTCCCTGCCTCTCTTCTCCTAATATATATCATGCTCATTTGTATCTTTCTATGATTATTTAAAGCTCTTAGCACAAGGAGTTACTGGTAATTTATCACATTAAAAATAATTATAAATTATCAACTGTCAGCTAGAATCCTGCCTTGTGCTGTGCAAGTGAGAAAGAAGGGGAGAGGGAAATCTTCCTCCAAACAAGCAGTAAGGCAACACAATTTCATAGCATGGGTTTCCAAGGGGAAGTGTTTTTTAATAAAGGGAGCTTGTCAAGAATTTTGTCTCTCTTTAGTAGAGAGTACGTGGAGCTGCTAAGGGGATGGAGATTGTTCCTATTCAGAGTAACAGCAAACTATATCCCACCAGCCTACATGTGGAATCCTCCTTTCTGACAGCAGCACTCTGGTAACAGATCATGCATCACATAGCATCTTTTGTTCCTGTGTGCTTTGTTGGCAAAAACAGGATTTTATGTTCAGCGTATTGGCTTGTAATGTATTTATTTTTGGTGTGAAATGTCTGTGTACGTTTTCCCTTCACCCATCTCAGCTTTGCTGCTGCTGTTGTATTTCATCTTGTTACCAGGATTCTTCCTAAGGATCCACATTCTCTGCACACTATAAATAACTACAGTTCCATTAAAATCGTTGTCTGTGAAAAGACAAAGGATGGAAATCACTTTCCTAGCTTTCCTAAGATTATAGAATTTTATTTGGAATTAATTTCTGCATGGATCAATGTATCTCTCTATTATCACTGACACATGGAAAAATAAAGGCTAGTGAATCAGAGGCCAGTTTGAGGAAGAATATACTTATATAAAGAGGTGGTTTTGTTGTTTAGGTTTTCTTTTAATGCAATAATTTTTAGAAAATATTTATTGAGGGGGAAATCTGTTATAAAACAGATTAATATTTAGAGTAATCTGTAGCTATCCTGAAATGTGTATTTTGAGTTACATTTTAGGAGTCAAATGTAAAGAAGCATTGCTGCCATTTAGCAAATTAAAAGGCGGTAATGAAAATACAGCCTTTAGAACATCTTTTGTTTTCAGCCTAAATATTCTTTTTAATTTCCTTAATGGGATTATCTTTATTGCTCTTTTGTAAATCAGATAAAGAAGTATTTCCATGTATCTACTTGGTACATTAATTTGCTACTGCAAACACTATCTAATCAATCACTAAAAGTTCCACAACATTACTTTACTTTAAATGGGCCATCTCGATTGCCCTAAAGGAATTCTAAAAACTAACTTATCCCCTCCAACTTTTCTGTTAGTGCCATATGCTTTACAGCGTGAGGATTGAAATTACATTTATCTATACAGTGTAAAATGTTCATTTAATTTGCTTTTTAGTAGAATTTTTCTTTTCTTGAATATTAAAAAGTCTTTTCTGAAGAGGTGAAGTCTGGAGCACAATACTTGGCAAACACATTACAAATAATTAAAAAAAAATGCTTGTTTTGGTTCTGTTCTAGTGTAAGGTTTTGAACCCAGGCTAACTATTTCAGGTGAGTGCCTTAACCATAAGGCTAAAAGAGTAGACAGAAGTAGTGGTCTTACATCACGTCTACCTCATCTGCCTTCTCCTTTGGCCATTTTGTGAATTGCTGAACTTATTCACATCAAATTCATGAATAGCTTTTCTCAGGCAAAACTTTATTTTTAAATAAACTGTTTGTCAGTTTTTTTTTTTTACTATTGTATAACTTTTTAATACAGCCCTATTCATCTTCAAAGGAACTTTATGAGTGTTTACTATTTAGTCTTTACCCTTCTGTGATAGGTAAGAATACAGAAAACTAAAGGTTAGGAATCTAAGTGATTTACCCAAGTCCAAATTGTCAGGGATTTCTAATTCTATCATCTGTTCAGATGTCTATACCTTTCATCTTATTATTATTAGCTACATTGTTCAGTGGCTCAGATAAATTTAGGTAAAGGATTCAATGCTGTCTCTAATGGTCAGGTGCCCACATAACATAAAAAAGAGCCAGTTGGCAGTCTCAGCAGAGAGATAAAGGAATGAATAGTTCTGAATTATGTTCCCCGATATAATAGGTGAGATCACAGCAGCTGTTCAGATTCCTAGCTCTTCAGAGCAGGTGCCATCTTTTTGTTCTGCAATTACCACAAAAAAGTTTCTACTCCATGGCTGGATCTCCTGGTTATATGACATTATGCATAATATTTGGCAGCACAATGGCATTGTATGTCTGTAGATAGCACCGTTGCCATATGTAGATTTCAGGTCGATGGAGGTGTGCCTCCAAAGTTCAGCCTATTTACTATAGGTCAGAAAGTGAGCTCTCTTTTAAGGCCATGGGTTTTAACAGACTGACACTATGCAATATAGTTCCATTCTCTTTGGAATCATCAGCTCTTGAGGTTTATTTAATGTGTACAGGAAAACCAATAAATGGGAGTCATGCTGTCTATAGTGGCTCATTTACAGGGCAGACTGTGAAAAGAGTGGCCAAACTCCCCAAGATGGTGGTATGTTCTATAATTAGATTTCACCAAACTAGTAACAAATGTGAACTCCTGGATTACTGTACCAGTCTTACCATGATGGCACAGAGAGTTAGATTAGACTTTCTAGTCTGTCTTTGTGACAAAAGGTGATTTAAACCAAAAATCACATCATATAAGGTTTCTCCCAGTCCTAAGGAAGCAGTCACTCAACCAGATTAATTGGTACTCTCAATCATAAATCTGATATAATGCCGGTAGCCAATTCTACAGTAAAATAAAGCTTTATTAGCCAAGAAAAGGAAGTAAGACTTCTTGAGAAACTAAAATAGGTAAAATACACAGCCTTTAATCCTAAATGACAGCTGATATATGAAGTAATCTGCCAATTTTCCAAAGGTCTGTCAGGGCTACTTAGAAGAACTGATTCCAAAGGGGCAGCTTACTCTAGTTCAGTTAAACAAACAAGGAGTCTTGTGACACTTAGAGACTAACATTTATTTATTGCATGAGCTTTCATTGGAGAAAATCATACTTCACCAGAAGCTTTAAAGATGGGGGAATTTAACATAATGGAAGAGAGCTCTCTCATCTCAGTCACTTACTCTGTCCTGTTAGAATCCGAAGAGTCCAGAGACGAAAGGTCTTTCCTTGAATCCATACTTATAGTTTAGTCTAACAAAACCAAGATAGCATTGTAACTAATGACACAGACTCTTCCTTTGATTATGGGAAGTGAGAAGAATGTTTTTGAATCTTTGTTCTTCTGTCATCACATGCAATGACCACTAGCTTTCAAATCAGCGTTTTTTGTTTTGTTTTTTTTTAATTTAAATTATTCATTTGCATTTCACAATGGTTCATTCTCATTTGAGTTATTTATTTAAATAGGTATACACAATATAATTGTTTGTTGTTGCATTATAATAGGAACAATAAATAAAATAAATACATATAACATCCCATTAGTTATCATGAATGTTGACCACCTGATACACTTTTATGTCTAATAATTACTTTGACCTATAATAAAAGACAAACAAATTGTGTTGGGGGGTTGGCATGAGCTGGCACCTGAAATGCCAGTGTCTAACAGGACATTGGTTTGCTTGCAGTACGTTATGTTCAAGCTTTAAAAATGTTTTAATTAAAACATGTCAAACTGTTAAAATTTTGTATTCCATCTCTAGGAAGTGAGATGTAATATAAGTCAGGTCATTAAGCCTCCCCACCCCCTCCCCTTCATTTGTACTCTAGAGTCATTTAAAGACATTTGTGGATGTCTAACTGTAATGATCACTGTGAGAAGAAAAATCTGAGTTGAGACTTTGTTCTCTAAAGCAAATATCTCACATAGTTGGACAATTCCTCAGTAAACTAATGTTGCAAATACACTCTCTTAGATCCCTTATTCCTTAAGGCCATCTGAGTTTGAACATTAACGTCAATGGGCCTGAAAAAACAGGAACATCTGTTTGATCCATAAAATACTTGATAGAAATAAACATCAGTCTATGTATCATGTCTTTTAAAATTATTTTAAATCAGTAATTTTTACTAAGGCAGGGATTTTAGTAGAAATCAGACATTAAATAATCAGTGACATTATTTCTGCTGTGTGTTTCACATTGATAATATCGACCCCCTCCTTTTTATAATTAGATAATGTTTTCTCATATTAAAGTGGTACTGTACTTTGTGTATATGTGCACCTGCTTCCTTTATACCCATCTCTTCCCTGGCATCTAAATAGTTTCTTCCACTTTTCCCCAAGATGCTGACTTTTTTCCCCCAACCCCATATTGCTGCCATTTTCTCCCCATTCAAATCTTCTGTCTAACCTTCATCTACCATACAATCTATCACTGTCAATCCTTCACTTTTCACAGTGATACAGTCACAGAGTTGGAATGGACCCAACTAGGGTCATCTAGTCCAACCCCCTGCCAAAATCAGGACCAGTCTCACTAAATCATCCCAGAAAGGATATTGTCTAACCAGATTTTAAGTATCTGCAAAGACACTAACTCCCTAGGCAACACATTCCCATGCTTCACCACTCTTTTAGTCAGATTTTTCCTAATGTCTAGCCTTGACATCCCCAGCTGTAACTTGAAACCACTGCTCCTTGTTCTGTCCTCTGTTACTACTGAGAACAGCCTAGCTCCCTCCTCTTTGGAGCACCCCTTCGAGTAGTTGAAGGTTGCTAACAAATCCCCCTCAGTCTTCTCTTCTGCAGGCTAAATAAGCTTAGTTTCTTCAATCACTCTTCATAAGTCATGTGCCTAGCCCCCTAATCATTTTTGTTGCCCTCCACTGGACTCTTTCTAATTTGTTCACATCCTTTTTGTAGTGGGGAGCTTAAAACTGGACACAGTATTCCAGATGTAGACTCAGCAGTGCCAAATAGAGGGGAATAATCACATCCCTTAATCTGCTGGGAACGCTCCTACTGATACAGCCCAATTTGCCGTTGACTTTTTTGGCTACAAGACATTTAAGGAAGTGGAGAGTGCAGTACCACAAAGCAGTCAGAAATAAGTCAGTCAGTCCTTTGGGGCCAATACTCATCTCCATTTTATTGATATAAATCAGGTTTAACTCCAGTGAAGTCAATGGTGTTAAACCCATGAAGGAGTGAGTGAGGTATATGTGAGCAGAGAATAAGGCTGATCACTTCTGCACTGTGGCCGGGGAAGAAAACAGCTGGCTCCTAGTGGACAATTTGGCACAAACATGTCTATTTACTTCATTGGTTGTAAGAGAAGCATTGTCTACTCTGTGAGGGATGGCATATAGCATGTTTTCAGTATTCAGTAGCTTAAATACAATAGTGAATTTTTATATGGCCTTAAATGAGGAGATGTATATGGCTTTGTGGAACTAGTTTTCATGTCATCACTCATTTTATTTATCTCTTAAATCTCCTCCTGAAAACTCCTTTCTGCACTTCTGAGGAGAGTGACCTAATTTTCCATCACCGTTTTTAAGGATTGTTAGTTCAAAGGCCAGAGTGTCTTAAACCAGCCTTCTCAGCTGCAGTTACTCTCCACTGTGAAAACAGTATAGTATGGCATCTGACGAAGTGGATTGGAGCCCATGAAAGCTTATACCTGACAAAAGGCTAACATATTTTAGGTGCCACAGGACTCATTGTTTTTAGTGTGAGTAGTTTAAATGTTACAGGGGCTGGGATAATGCCAAAGTATTTAGCTATGCAAATCAGTGAAGGAGGCAAACATTCTGAGACCTGTAAAATCTCCTTTTTTATTTGAAAGTCCTTTTCAGTAGATATATAATTTGCCTTTTTCTATCAACTTAAGTATATTGAACAGCACAGACAGTAAACCTGACTCTCCAGTTCCTTACATGTCAATTTCCATATGGTATTACTTCCTTAAGATCTCATTTGAGCTCTAAATGGAATCAGTGGAATGACTCCTGTTGAACTGGAGTTTTTGTCTCCATAACCCACACTGGTGTTTTGAGCACAAAAAGGATGGAGGACATTGATGTAAAATTTAATTCCTTACCACCTGAAACCCTCATTTCTTATCAAAGGTTTGTGTCAAATTTTTGCTTCAAATTTCCTGACCACTATTAATATTTTAGATGCCCAAACAGTATGCTATGTGATCTTCTTGAATATTTGAATATTTCTCAGTACTCCCTTGTTTTAACCTTTAACCTAGAAGAATTCCTCTCCTGCAAAGTGAATAGTATAGCACAGAATTACCCAGATTACCTGTGAGTGAAGGTTGTTGTGCATAAATACACGCTCTCAGCAGTGTTGGGAACAGAATTGAGAACTGTTACCAGTTTTCACATCCAAATGATTTCCATTATTAAGCTAAGGAAACTCAAGCTGCTGCTATTTTTAGCAAATGTTCAAAACAGCCTGTCTGACTTGACTCATTGCAAATAAGTGTGTATCTTGGGATGGTAAAACATGTTCAAATGTTTGCATCTGTTGTAAAGGTCAGGTCTTTAAACAGCTATTTTGTCTGCAACATGCAAACAAGCTCAGATTGACATCTCAAGCAATCTAAACTGTTTTGCTTAATTTGTGGTTTAACAAATCTCCCAGGTTCTTTCTCACTCTTATTTTTGTTAAGCATGGGAAGGGGGGAAAAACTTCACTGAATTTACATTGATTTGAAGGAAATGCATTTTGCTTCTCTGCTTCTCTTTGATATTACAGTCATTAAGGTATTAAATATTTACCAGCTTCCATCATTCAGTTGAAAGCATTTATTGAAGCCTATTTTTAAAATCTGGAGAGGGGAGAGATTTTGACTTGAGTGAGAGCTGGGTGAGATTAGAACATGATTTTATTTCCATAGACTTGGATTCCTTGAAATTGGTATTATGAACTTCTTGAGTTTCTTTTGGGGATGATGCATATCTTTCACTTTCCCTAAACATAGTGAGAATTGAGTCCTGTCAGCATTTTTGCAAGAAATATACACCACCATGTAGCATCAAGTCCTGTTTAGTAGAGAAGTTGAATGCCATTCAGTACAAGAAGAGACCACCTGAGTTTGATTTTCCTGAAGAAATTCAGGATGAGGCACTGTCTCTGTGTTTTTGTCTTCTAACTCTAGACTCAGCCCCTGGTCCTGTGACTTTCAAAGGTAGCATGTACTATTAGAAGTGCAAGTTGCATGATTAGCACCTTAGACCATAATTAAATATAATTCTTCTCTCACAGAAATATGAAGGGCTTCAGCTGACCTTCTCAAAGAAGGCAGGGAAAACTCATTGAGTCACAAATCCTAGAAAACACATGATCTACCCCTGCAAACCCAGAACAGATTTACAAATTAAACCTCTAAAATATATCATGTCCTTAGACTGAGAAATTAATCACATTCATTCTCAGGAAAAGGAATATTTAGATTTAAGCTTTCTTAGACAAAATGTTACTGATTTAATTTGTTCTGTACAATTCCAAAATTTCACTAGTTTCACGTGAATTTCAGTTGTACTGATTTTGTTTAGAGCTCCATTTTCTACAGACTACAGATTTATTTTTCACATGAGCTTTTGTGGGAGAAAAATCCCACTTTATCAGATGCTTTGAAGAAGGGGAACCTTACAGAATGGGAGGAAGTAATTGCAGGGAAGTGCAAGTCTTGGAATCAGGGCACACTAACAGCGAATCAAAGCTGTTAAGATTCAAACACTTGGAAACAGCAATATAGAGGAAGACAAGGTCAAATCACCCTCTTCATCCCCTATGTGCTATTCCCCAGTATTTGAATCTTGACATCAACTTTGATTTACTGTTAGAGTGTGACCTGATCCCGTGAATTATTCTTCCTTGCATTTATTTCCTCCCATTCTTGGGACCCAGTTGAAAATTTATGTCCACAACCCAACAATTATATCTTTAAGCAATGCATTCCAGTCTTCTGGCGGCAGCAGCAGGGGGTGCCATGACCAAGCGCCTGAGGTTTTGTGACCCACTACTGGTTCCCAACCCTAAGTTTGAAAGCCACTGAGTTAAGCTGTTCTTATTGGTAGTAAATAACAGAATTATAATCAGTGATCTCAAGTTACAATGGAGAAGGTCTAGGTTGGATATGAGGAAAACCCTTTTCAGTATGGGAGTGGTGAGACATTGTAATGGGGCCTAGAGGGAGGTGGTGAAATCTACATCTTTAGAAGTTCCTTCCAACCCTAATCTTCTATGATCCAAACCCTCTCAATTTCAAAGCAGTTTTGGATCTGAACTTTGCAACTGAGACATAGCTAGATTTGACTGTTCTATATTTGTCACATACATCAAGATTAATTAATACATTAATTTTAATTTTGGTCATTGGAATAGAATATTTTGCAAGAACATTAGAATGGCAATATGAAGTCAGACCAATGCTACATGTATTTGATTATCTTGTCTTTTGACAATGGCTAATGCCAGGTGATTCAGATGGAAGGAATAGAATAGGAAATCATCAAATTCCCTTGAGTCAGTTCACCCAATTAGATTATTTCCACACCTTTCCAAACACATTTCTAAATAGTAGGCAAAACATAAACTATTTCATATTATGCCTGTAAACACATGAAATAGAGAGTATATATAGCTACACAGTCTGCTAATAGTGTTGTGTGTTGCACCTGTCACTTTTTTCATAAAAGATTGCTGTGGTTTATTTAAACACACACACACACAGACACACGGTTGCCTGTTATAATTAGGACTTGACTTTTGAAATATTGGATGGAAGATAATTTTAAATTCTAATTCTTAAATCTATGAGAGAGAATGACGCATTGATATTACAGGGTGGATAGATACCAAAGGTCAAATTTGCAATTCATATACTGTCACAGTGAGTTTAATTAAAAGATAATAAAAAAACTATCATTTATTGACAGTTTTAGCAAGCATTAATGGCTTTGACCTTAGGCTAGCCTAAGGCATATCTACTGCTTCTTAGTTTTAATAGAATATGAATACACAGAATCAGTTTAATATTGTATGTGGCATATACCAGTAGATTTACCACAATACTGAAAAATTCAATGAACAGTTTATTTTGTATGCTGATCAAGTCTAGCATTCATGACAATGATGCTAAAGGTCAGTTTTCTTATGAGAGCTACAATATGTTAATGCAGCAGCTAGCAGTTTTGGAAGAATATCAGTGATTGATGTTTAATCGGCAATCAGTTTCTTCAAGTAATATTGTCAGCAATGGCAAACTTTTACTTCAGCAATTCTGACTTTTTATATGAGGTCTTACTGTCTTGGAAACTTTTTTTTTTTAACCTGAATTAGTTTTAGGTTTTCATCTAAATATCTTTCTTTCTTTCTAACAGCTAGCTATAAAAAAGTTGTATTGAAAAAGAGAGAATGAAAGAAAGTTTATTCCAGATAAACTATTACACTGCTTAATTTTTGCTCTGTGATTAGTAAGAACAGTTTACTGAAACAAGTGTTTGGCTGGATGAGTAGTGTTCAAAAGGAAGAGAAGAGTCAGATGACCACAGGCATTATCAAAACTCTTCTTTTGAAAACATGTGAATGCAAATGAAACTTGTTCAGTGTTTCTTCATAAACTCATTCAGTACATTGAATTACTGGGGGACAGGGAACCAAAAACCTCTCCCCTGAAGAAATATGCCACTGTTGAGTCAGAAGCTAGTGGTTCTCCTACTGGTGTTCTCTCACCAAATCCCATGTTAAAACTCCACTGACTTCAGGAAACACAGCATAATTCCAGTATACGTATATCTCCTGATAGATACTGAGAACGTAACTTCCAAGGGATTAGCCATGTTAACCTAGTTCAACAAAACAAACAAGGAGTCCTCTGGCACTTAAACACTAAAAAATCATACAAGCCGTCATGGAGGAAAATCCCACTTCAGATGTTTTGAAGATGGGGGAGCTTGCAGAATGGGAGGGAAATAAATGCAGGGAAGTGAAGGCCATAGAATCAGGATAGCCTGTGACCTCAAAATCAAAACAGTTTTAAGATTCAAACATTGGAAAACAGCAGATAGAGCAGACATGTCAAACTCATGCTATGTGGTGGGCCACACTGGGGGGCAGAGCGCCTGATGAGGGCCATTGGTCTATATGGACTCCCTGACCCCTTCCTAGTATCATACAGGCACCCTAACTCATTCTCCAGTCCGCCTGTGGTGCTGGCTCCCCTACCTGACTGAAAGGTGCTCTATCCATCCCCTGGACGAAACACTCAGGCCACAGCCCTGGGGCATGGTCATGGGCCTTCCTTGCCGCACACGTTCCCTTCCCCCCCAACCTCCCCCCCACCCCTTTCCCTAGCCATGCTTGCCTCCGTCCAAATCCAGTGGCCCTACCATATTCAAAACCTCACTCGCTGGGCATGCTGGCCCCCCAAATGCAGCACCTCCAGCCGCACTCACACCCTGCCACTCAGGAACCCCCCCATCCACACACACTCCACCACACTGACCTGCTACTAGGCAAGTCTTTCCCCCCGCTGGCACTTAGCCCAATCCCTGACCCACTCTAGGGGAGCTTGCAGTCTGCACCCTGTTCTGGCTCCCACTAGGGGGCCATGCTGAATGACCCGCACCTGGCCCTGGGCTCCCACTCTACCACTGGGAAACTCTGTGGCCCGCACCCAACTCTGGCCTCCCACCCTTGCCACCAAGGGACCCTCCAGCCCATGCCCAGCTCTGAGATTCCCCTCCCTGGGTCCTGCACTTACTGCCACCCCAACTCTTTCCCTCTTCCTTGGTGTCCCTATTTACCGCAGTCTGCAGTGCAGACCACACTGCCTGAGCCAGAGAAAGGGGTTAAAATTCCCCCTCTCTGTCCCAGCTAAATGATGTGTGACAGGGGGTTATGGAGGAACCAACAGATCCTCTCTCACTGCTGCTGGCAGACAGGCTACAGAGCTGACTCACTAGAACTGGCTCTAAAGTTCTGATCAAAGCCCTTGGTGGGCTGGATCCAGCCCAAGGGCCATAAGTTTGACACCCCTTGTGTATTATGAAGTATGTTTAGGTTAAATCACCTTTTGTAATAAGAAAAAAAAATCCATAGTCCCTAGCTAGCCCTCAGTCTACTGTGTCAAATCTGCATATAAATTTCAGTTCTGCAGTTTCTCTTTGAAGCTTCAATTTGTAATCCATTTGTCTGAGCACAGCTATTAACAAATCCTCAATGGAGTGAATGGGGAGATTAACATATTACCCTATTGGTTATTGAATATTGTCATTTCTGATGACAGAATTTGCTGGCTTGATTAGGCACTGTGGTGGTCTCTTTTGTGCAGATATGTGTAAAAAAGTGGCAATGTGAGACTTGTGGAAGCATTGTTCTAAGCTGACTATGAAAATATTGGTTTATTGTGGGGCCATGTGGGTACCCATTGCAATTCCCCTGACTTGAAGGTATAAATTAACTTCAAAATCCAAAATGTTTGTGGGCTAGTACCAAGTCAAAGTTTAGCCATGAGGTGTGCTGTGGCATCATCTGAGATAGTTCTTCTAATGACTTGTAATCTACCTGTCCTTGTATGGCATGTTGATGTAAAGAGCTTCTACAGCCATAGCAGCCAGGATGGTGTCTTCAGGAGGTTCTCCAATAGATGGGACTTTTCTCAGGAAGTCCATGGTGACTTGAAGACAACTAGAAGTGTTGGGTCTGAGGAGAGAGTCCACATAGCCATATAAGTCCACCGTAAGAGTGCCAAAACCTAAGATGATGTGGCATCTGGGGTTTCCTTTTTTATGGATTTTTTTATATTAGAATATTCTTTGTCAGAGTTCTTGTGGTAAAATATTATTGGTGGGGGTTTTGGTGGTGTGTGTGTGTGTGTGTGTGTGTGTGTGTGTGTGTGTTTATGGCTGACTTAGAATATTTCCTCAAGTCTCATCCCAAAGCAAGTCTCCTCTACTGTGCTACATTGATGGCCTCTTCATCATCTGGACGCACCATAGGGGTACTCTTGAAGATTTCAACAGAGAATTCAACAATTTCCATTCCACAGTCAAACTCAGCCTGGAACACTCCACACGGGAGATCCACTTTCTGCAACCTGCAGTGCAAATTAGTGATGGACACATGACCACCACCCTATACCAGACACCTACGATCAGTATAGTTAACTACATTCCTCAAGCTTTTATCCTAGACCTAAGATATAACCACATTTGTTCCAATCCCTCAGACAGAGACAGACACCCTCAGGATCTCTATCAGGCATTCTTAAAATGACAGTACCCACCTGCAGAAGTGAAGAAACAGACTAATAGAGACACATGGACACCCAGAAGTCAACTACAGAAAAACTCTAAGAAAGAAAGCAATGGAGTATCACTGCTCGTCACAAACAAGCCTCATTTCAAACTTCTACAGAACATCATCAGGGATCTACAGCCTATTTTACAAGAAAATCTCTCACTCTCTCAAGCCTTGAGACAGACTTCTCTTGCTCATAGATTCCCCCCTTCAGTCTTTAGCAGATACTCACCATCAAGTACAAACCAAAACCAGAAATATTAAAGCAAATCCCTGCAACAAACTGTTTTCAACTTTTCCCATATATCTGAGGGGGGGGGGGAATCAACACAGGACCTAATCAAGAAGTTACTCCATCAAGGGCTCATTCACCTGCTCACCCACAAATGTGATTTATGCTGTCATATGCCAGATCTGCACCCTGGATAAACAAGACAGTCTCTGCACAAAAGAAGAAATGGTCACAAGTTTGACATCAGAAATGACTACATTCAAAAACCAATAATGAAACACTTAATCCTCCCTGTTCACTCCATTGATGATTTGTTAAAACCCATACTCAGACAAAAGAATAACAAATCAGTGCCTCAAAGAGAAACTACAGGACTGGAATTTATATGCAGATTTGGAACGGTTGCCTCAGGACTATATGGGAGTATGAATTATTTTTTCTCTTTCATTGCAGCAAGTGATTTGGGCTCACCTTCATCTATATCAGGGGTACTCAAATGGCAGCCCGCGGTCCACAATCCGGGCCGCAAAGACATTTATGGTGGACCGCGACAGCAATGTTCCCTCTAAGGGGAGAGGGCAGCTGAGCAACTCCAGTTGCTCGCTGAGCTGCCCCCCCCCCCCTCCCCGCTCCCAGCAGTAAGCCTACCCTAGCTGGTTGTGGACCCTGATGAATGGTGGAAGGCTGAATGTGGACCAGCTCGCAAAAAGTTTGAGTACCCCTGATCTATATTCAGTTTCCCAGTGTTAAGATTCAAACAACTGCTTTGATTTACTGTCAAAGTGTGATCTATGACTTACATTTCCCTGCATTTATTTTCCTCCCATTCTGTAAGGTTCCCATCTTCAAAGCATCTGACAAAGTGGGATTTTCTCCCATGAAAGCTCATACAATAAATAAATGTGTTAGTTTTTGAAAGTGCCACAGGACTCATTGTTTTGAGAATGTAAAAATGCTCAGTGCAGTGGTTCAGACACATTGTACTTTTTAAATTTATTTTCCTGTTGCTTCTTTGGGACCTGGTCAAACAAGATGGTGAGTGCATCAATTCCCAGAGATGTAATGGTGCTCTTGGTCTTGAACATATTAAGTATCTGTCAGGACTTCTCCCTTAAACTAGAATAGACAATACAAGTAGCTTGCAAAATAGTTACTTATGTTCAGAGAACCTTCATGTTTTTGTTTTTGTTTTTGTTTTTTTTTAATTTTATGGCTCTTGAGCACTTAAATTTATAACCTTACTATCATATTTAGAAATGGGAAGGATGTACTAAAAAATTATGTTCACAAATGTTCTTAAGCATAAGTTTATATTAGTTTCTCTGGTGTTTGCTACATCTTTCACTTACTCAAAAAATATTTGTCATGTTTTTATTTACACAAATGTTTGCAAAAAGGAACACATTACAAATATTAACTCAAATTTCAGAGTATATTTGAACTCAAAGTACTGCTGTTCACAGTTTAAAATCATTTTGTGGGTACTGATTTGTATTTAGAAATACAGAGTTGTCATATTAACACAGTATGATGTTTCCTGGGGTGCCCAAGACCCTGAGTCATCTCTTTCCCCAGGCCTCCAATGAGTTGAACTCTCTCTTGTGGTGACTGGATGTTAGCACTCTAACACGACCAGCCGTTTAGCCACTCAAGCATTCTGCTCTGGGCTATGCAAGCCATAACATTGCTTTGCAGATAATATGTGCACTCGCAATGCCTGAGCTCCTTTGCAATGTTCCCTCTAAGAGGAGAGAGCAGCTGAGCAACTCCTGTTGCTCGCTGTGCTCCCCCCCATGGGGCCCGCTGCACAGCCCCCCCACTCCTGCTCGCCCCCCCCCCGCTTGTGGCATCGCGCCCCCCGCTACTGGCATTGGCCCCCTGCCCCGGCATCGACCTTTCCCCGCTCCTGGCATTGCCCCCGGGCCCCGGCATTGCCCCCCCCCCGCTCCCGGCAGCACGCCCCCGTGCCTCCGCTCCCCCCCGCCCCCACAAACTTACCTTTGGGCTGGACTGGAGGGGCAGGGCCCAGCCCTAACTCCTGGGCCAGAGAAGCTCTAGGGAGCATGCCCAGAATTTCTGGGTATGCTCCGTTAGAGCTTTTCTGGGTGGGAGTTTTCAAAACTCCCTGCTCCACAGAAGCTCTAACCAGGGACTCTGGCTGCCGGCTGCCTTCCCTGCGCTGGCAGCTGCTGCGGGCTGCGCTGCAGCGCACCAGCGCATCTTACAGGGAACATTGCTCCTTTGTATCATTCTATGTGGTACTGAGCCGCTCATGCTGGCTACTCACAGAAATTCCTGATCATCTGCACCCAAAAGTTCAAAGTGCCCAACTGTAAACAACACAACGTTTGTGAAAACTCTCTTAATAAACGATATTTTATTTATTATAGTAAGGATAATGACTTAACTAGAAATAGAAGAGTGTGACGGGAAACAAGTGATTACTATACAAATGGAAAACACTGTTTGGGTCTGTATTCAGCAGTCAACTTTCTAACCCAATTAAGTAAAATCTATCTATTAATCCACATTCAATCTTTTGCAAATATGTCTATTTTTATAGCAAGAATCCAAACCATTAGTGATATACCCCTGTTCAGCCAGGAGTTTCCTCAGTGATTTGGATAAAGAGTGTCTTTCCCCTCCATTATACTAGAAACAGTCTTTTGTTTCTGTTTACAGAAGGGTGTCTTGTAAGGGGTTGTGCTAGTTTAAGCAATTTTAATAATTCATTTGTCATTACCTCTGATGGCTTCCCATGCAAAGTCTTAGTATTGTGCAAGGCTAACCAAATCAGCCTTGCATTGAATAAGAAACCAGCCAGGGTGGTGTGACTAGCTTCCTCTTGACTGAATGGACTTTTAATTAAACATCCTGATGACTAATCTTCATTTTTTATTCCCAGTCCATATAATATACTTTCTATATAAATATATTAATCTTTAAATATTACTCATATATGCACCTCACAATGAGTATGAATGTTGATGAGATATTAGCTTTATTTAAATATCTTACATGTTGCTCTTTAGAGAGAAATATCTTGCAAGATGTGTGTTTATCAAGTCTGAGGCGAAACTCCATTGCAAAGAATGGAATGAAGGGGTCTCTGTATCACAATCAGATTATTGGCCTGTCTGGTTTGGTGTCCAGTTTTCATCAGTGGCTTAAACCAGATGTTCCAGAAAGTACAAGACAAATGTGTAGATAATTACAAGATAACCGGTCTGCAAGGGATTTTCTTTTCTTACCTCCTTTTAATTAGTAGTAGGGAAAGAGTTCCAGAGGCTAATTGTGAAATGACTAAATATTTCATTCCAGCAGGGTTAAACATGTTGCCTTTCAGTTTCTGTGGCACCTTCCTCATGTTTTTTTTTCTTTTTTTTTTCTTGAGATGGTAAATAGAAATGCACAATTATTTTTGTATGTCATTCACCAATCTTAATTCTTCTGTAACCTCTCTGAAGTAAACAATTCTTGAGTGAAACAAAGGGTCGGAAGGGACCAGAGGGAAGGCCATCTAGTACGTCTCCTCTATTCTCAGGCAGGATAAAATAAATCTAGACCATCTTTGACAAGTATTTGTCAAATCCAATCCTAAAACTCTTCCAAGGATGAGGATTGTATAACTTCCTTAGGTAACCCATTTGAGTGCTTCATTATCTCTGTAATTAGTCTTCCCCAATATTTTATCTGAATTTCTCTTGCTGAAAACTAAGCTTTTTACTCTTTCTTAACCTTCAGTGGAAATGGAAAACAATTTATTATTCTTTTTATAACAAGCTTTTTACATTTATGAAGATTATCATGGTCGTCTTCTGCTGTCTCTTTTTAGACTAAACATAATCAATTCTTTTAACCCTTTTCATGTAACCAGTTTAGAAAATATGGCCTACTATTTATCCTTTTTCTGCTATACTGCTGCCTCACAACTACTTCCCATTTTCTATTTGTGCATTTGATTTTTTCCTTCCCAAATGCAGTAACTCTTGTTTGTCTTTATTGAATTTCATCTTGTTCATTTGAGGTTAATTATTTGAATTGATCAAGATAAGGCTGAATTCTAATCCTGTCCTTGAAACCTGGGCCCTGCAGAAATTAGTAGGAGCATTCTGATAGACACTGAAGGGTGAAGATTTTATCACTTATCTTTTTTCACTATCTCCTTTTATAGCAGCCTTTCAATGTTCTCATCTGTCTCTGGGTCCCCTTGTATTGCTGATAAATGTTATTTGAGATATGTGTACCAGAGAGAAACTCTACTACAGTTAAAGATATAGCATTGACTTGCATGATGGCCCAATAACATTTTCACTATTATTTCTATCCTACTCTTTTGGAATTTTTGATGAGCAGTGCACATGGTGCATATGTTTCAATTTAGCTGTTCACAGTGAAATTCATCTCTTTTTTTTCCTCCGAATGGTTACAGACAATTTAAAACTCAGTCATGTATAAGTATATTTCAAATTATTTCTTCCAGTGCACATTCTAATGCCTTTCATTTGTCATCAGTGTATTTAGAGCTGGTTTGAAACAAAATATTTTAAACAAGAAATAGGGACACCTGCTTAATGACAAAAATATTGAGAAGAATGCTTCCATCTTTTAAAACTTTTATAACTGTATTTCCCTATGTTCTCATGGTGACATATAAAGCAAAAATAAATCCTTGAGGGCACAATTCTTTCCTTTGCTTTCATTGAGGCACTGCAGCTTCTATGCTGCTTCCAGTGTGATTTTTTTGTGGATGTCAATATATTTGTATGTCCTCCTTTGCAAATATTTTTTTTTCTTTCTATGGTATTGATATCTAGCTAGTCCTCACTACTCTGGCTTCTGTCCAAATCTACTTTCATGTTTATGCTTTGTTTATTGATTTAGGATACGTATAGAGAATAAGGAATACCAAATGTTGCATGATTTCATGGATTTCCATCGACTTCAGTTGGAAATAAACTTGTTTTAAAGGAAGTAGAATAACTATAACCTTTTTGGATTGCACACTTCTTCAAAGGAATTCATTCCTGACATCTTTTTAAAAAGTGATTTTCAAAAGTGCTTCCACTGCTAGGCGAATAATGCTGATTAAACATAGCACTGAAATTTGTGACAGGAACAAGTTTTTCCTCTTTCCTCATGTTTCCTTTCCCCTCTAAATCTCCCACATTTCAGTTCCATGTCTGGTCAGAACCACTTGCCCAAAAGCATGGAACCAAACACATATAATGACAAAAGTTAAATTAAAGGGGGCAAAAGTTTCTTGAGTGATTTTTGAAGAGGTTCTTGTTTTTTATCATACCCTCAGGATATTTTTGCTTTAGAATTGTTTTATCTTTACTGAAATTTCAAAATAATTTTTAATAATCTCTAAATTTATAGTTGAAAAAACAATAGAGAAAATGGATGAATTCACAGAAACATCTGCTGGGTAAAAGAAATAATCAGGTAAATTAATGGGATATTTTTGCTCAGGGATCACAGTTCATTTCTGTCCTATACAGATATTGTGGTTGGAATGAACTGAATATATAACCATTGGCATCATTGAGCCTTGCATTTTATTTTAAGAATAACTGGTAAATGGATTTTTTTTTTTTGATGATTTCCAAAGGAGCCTGAAGGGGATGGTTCATCTGAATTTAAACTCCCAAAACCAGCATCCTATCACCCTGGTAAGAATGTTTGAGTTGAACAAATAGGTCTGGGTATTTTTAATTGTGATCTACAATTCGCTTCCACTATATGTCATATTCCGGCAGTCTAAAACATCATTTTTGCATGTTCATGTTAACCTGGGAGTTTCTGAACAAATGTTAACTTTAGTTCACAAAGATGAGTATTAAAGCAGCATTTACAGTAGCACAATGAACATATGCTGTGGGCCTATGAAAAGATCCCTGATGGCATTAGTGCAACTTGAATGCACATTATGGTGCTACTTGGTTATAATGATAGCCCCTGAACCAAAACATCTATAGTGTGGTCATCCTAACCCTATATGCCTCATTTCTCAGGAGATTATCAGTATACACTTTAGTAGCTGACCTTGACTACTGGGCAATATAACTGTGGTGTAGACATTCATGGGGTTTCAGAGGTCTGGTTCCAGCTCAAGGAAAATGTCTATGCTGCATTTTGCTGTGGTAGCCCAGTGAGCTTGAGTCAGTTGACACAGACCAGCCACAGATGTTTAATTGCAGTCTAGACATACCCTATGTGTAAAGTGGCTACAAACATTTGCTGCTGGGGGTGTGTGTGTGTGTGTGGGGGGGAACCTTTGTAACAAAACCAGAATAGAATTTGAGGAGAAATATAAATATTCCATAATGTAAAAAATAAAATTCTGTCAAATTCTATACCAATTCACAAACTATAGAATATCCTGTTCTGCTAGCAAATAAATAATCCAATCTATAAATTTCTCATAGAATCACAGAATAGGAGATAAAAAAGGCCAGTTACATACATGCACCCATTCATCCACCCATACATCATAAAACATCCCCACACTCCTGCCATTGAAGGATTGGTTCCTATAATGTATTCCCTAGTGGACCATAGGCCAGGTTTAAATGTTTACCTAACTGTATTTTAAGTATTGTTCCATTTGCACCATGACAAGCACAATGTTGGGTAATAGCAGATAGAAACTTTCTTGTACAAACCACTTGGATCTGACCCAGATATTAGTCAGAAATCTGAATCCAGATCTAAATTCTGTGTTGTAAGCCCTTGCCCAGTTTATCGTTTGTAAAGATACAAAAGCATAGTCCTGAAATCTCACTAATTTTTCTCTGGAAATATTCATGCTTGATCCAGCAAGTGAAAAAATGACATTTGCTATATGGTTGGAAATATCAGACATTTGTATGCTTCTAAAATGATGTTTTAGGTAGTTCTCTCAAAACCCTGCACTTGTTACGTTGAGCTCTTGCAACTTCAGTGCAAGTCGTTCAGCACTTTCCTGTCATGGAAGATGGAAGAAATCTGTCTGCTAACTATAGCAGAACTGAGGCTTCTTCATTGCCACTAGTTCTTCACTAAAAGGACAGTTCTGTACAACTTTACTGAAATCCTTCTCACCTGTTGTTGAATTTTGGGAGGTTAATGTAACACAAGAAAAAGGGCCAAGAAATGACTATTTAAAATTCTGCTATGAATTATGATCTCATGATGTAGGTTGTCTCTGCGTCTGATCATTAATTCCAATGCTTATATGAAGTTTTATATTGCAGGGAGCTGCTCAGAGATTCAAGGTTGTATTATCCTTTTAGACACATCCATTACTTCTGAAAGCTTTGTAGGAGGGGCAAAGAAAGATTTGTTAATTTGTGACTGGAGCTGATGCATACTTATGTTTGTCATTTTGTAGCACATTCACTAATTAGTTGCCTCAAAGGTGAATGAGCTCACTAATTAGGTTGGTTGTCTCAGTTCAGTAATAGAGTAAAAGAAATATAGCAACATCTATGCTAAGTAAAGTACTTTGTTAGGCATCTGCTTCAAAAACAAGTTCATGTGTAACAGTGCATGGGAACACTGCCAAACATTGCTCCCTCATACAGTAATTGCCATAAATAGGATTTTGCTTCATATTATCAGACTGTCACTATTAAATATCAACACATAGCCTTTCTTCTGCCTTTCCTATATTTTTCTCTGTTCATGGACAACTGTTTTCCGAGGTTCTGCTAACAGCAACAAGGGCTGCATTCAGGCTGTCATGGGGCCCTTAAAAAAAAATAAAAGTGTCTCTATCCAGAATCATATTCTTAATTGGACTCTGGAAAATTAAAACAAATCTCACTCTTGACCTTTATAGGTTTGTTTTTTTGTTTGTTTGTTTGCTTTGTTTCCCCCATCAACAGGTACTCAGCAGTCTTAGTGACTGAGATCCCTAATTTTGGGGAAAAGTGAAAAGAACAAATAAAAGAAACATAGTAACTATATAGTAATCTGATTAATATGCCATAGTACGGTTCCAAGTATTAATTGGATTGTTAATCTCAGAACTCACATAAAAATTCTCACCCACATAAACTCTTACTCAGGAATACACTTGAACTTGTTACTGTTCAAGAAGCTTTTGATTCATCACCCGTTTGATCCAGTTCAGAAGGATATGTACCACAAGCTTCTGCTCCAATGTACATCTCTCAGGCCCAGTTCTGCTGCTCCTAGTCTGATTGGAAACTCACTGAGAAAATTCAACTCTATAGCACTAACCTTGCTGGTAGTCTGTTCAGGCCCTGTTCTAAAACCAGCTTGGTGCTGTTTCTGGGAGTTCATTGTAGGCCAATATCACAGATTTACTCTGTACAGAGTTCAGAAACTCTAGATGGGGAATCATGATCAAACAGGATTGTTCTGTAAATAATAGTTTAAAACAAATTCTTGAACTGAGTGTCTGTTTCCTGGGCAAGAGCTCTTGAGGTCTTGAAACTTGAATCTTCTATCTGAGCCATTGTCCTTAACCTGTACATTCATTCATGCTAACCCACTAATTTGAAGGAACAGCTCATATCCTTTCTATTTTTTATGTACACAGTTAAACAGCCTAGTATTATACATAGTCAGAACACACATAAAGTCCAAAACAGGAGTGTCAATCTCATTAGCCATGGAAGATTAGATTTGACTTAAATGTATTTCAAGAAGTCCATACATACTATAAACTGAAGTACTAAGGCATTTGAATGGCATCACAGAGATCTGTGTATGCAAGACTGCTCAGTGATACCACTCTCTCACTCTCTGTCTTAGAGAGATAGGGGGGTCTTGTCGAGCACAGTCTCACATACTCAGCATTTTGAGATGTCCTGAGACCTGATACTCTCTCAGCATTGCGGAGAGCTGGGTATGTGAAACCTCTCTCTGCTAGGGAGAGAGTGTGGTGCTGCAGAGCACAGTCCATCTGGATGGAAAAGGTTCACAGGACACATTTGTTTCCCAATGTATAGTTCAGGCTTACTTTGGTACATTCCTTGGAACCACTCCACAGCTGAAGTTAATTTGGAATGCATATGCAAGGCAGGGCCAGAGGCTTTGTGCTTCTTGTGTTTATCAGCTAAAAGGGGGGCAAGTGATCTGCATGGACTTTATTTACTTGAGTACAATTAGGTATTTAGCATAATCTCACTATATAGGTGCAGGGCATGCTGGTAAATTATATATAGGCTGATTTGATCACAAATCTTTCAACACCTGTGTTTTCACTGAAGGGGTGTGTGTGTGTGTGTGTGTGTGTGTGTGTGTATATTTCAGGAGGGCTTTTTCATTTCAAATGTATGTTTATACATTATAATATAATGAAAAAGTAAATCAAAGCTAAACATCCTTATTTTATTAATTAAATCATCTTACTTGACCCACAGATGTTTCCTTTGTTTTTTAAAAAAAATGTTTTACAGAAAATTCAATTTCAGAATATCAACACATTTCCTGTAATGTGAAAATTCCAGTAACCCTGGAGTTCTTCATATTACTGTTGCCATGGTTAACAGAGGGGTTCAAGCTGTGCTCCCTAGGTATAGAGAGGCTGCTGTAGCAAAGTATTCTCAGTGAGGATCTCTCCACTTTTGAATGCGTTATGTCAGCCAGCTGTCAGAATGCGTTATGTCAGCTTGCCTCTCGATAAGGCTGTCCCTAAGGAGGTGGGGAGCCCGGAGCCAGTTGGCTGGAGGGGGGTAGCAGGCTGGTGCTGCATTCCTGACCTTCCCTCAGCAGGGTACAGAGTGGCCAATCTGGAGGCTGGGCTGTGCTCTCCCACCCCACTTTGGGGCCGGGCCACCCTGCCGCTGGGCCCGCTGTTCCTCCCTAGGTGCGGGGCAGACTGGTTGAGAGCAGAGGCTGGTTTCGCACTCCCTGCCTCTCCCCTACCCTGGAATGGAGTAGTGGAGATGGGGCAGAGGACAATGTGGCCATTGGGGGGCAGTGGTGTGGGTCCTGCACTGCCCAGCTCACAGCAGGACAGCACAGGTTCAACAGAACCACGAGGCCAGGGGCGATCACCTCTCTCCTCCCCCCCCACCCCCAGGATGGCCCTGCCTCTGGAAAGTCCTGTTTCTCCACAGCTTCCTTGTCCCCAAACATTGTGTATTGATAGCTCCTGTTACATAAGTGTCTCAAAGGAATCTGATTTTTTTTTTTTTACGTTTATTTTATGGGTGGGTTTGTTAGTGATGTAGGATGTTGCTAATGCTGCTGTTCTTGGAGCTCCAATGATAGCTATGGTAGCAAGGTGTTTGTTCTGAGGATTCAGTGGATCTCAACATTTTTCCTAAAGAGTAGCCATGGACTCAGTTCAATGGTAAAGGCTTTTGGCTAGGTTTATTGTTGACAGTGTATTGGTGGTCCCCCTTATGAGCTATAGGTACATTAACATATGTATTCCTCACAACAATGTACCATTCAATCAGTCTTCTAGGATGCTGTCCTCTAGTCTAAACCAGAACAAACATGACCCTCTCAAGAGTTCTTCTGATGTACATCAATACTGGCAAGTTATGGATTGCATCTCAGCTATTGTTAGTCACCACACTTAACCCCAACACCTGCTAGTCTGATCAAAGCCACCTCCTCCATTTTCACATCATCCCATGCTTACTGGACCAATACATGTCCTTGTACTATCTCTTAGGGGTTTTTTCTTGGAATTCCAGGAGAGGTTGATGTGTTCCTGTGCCATCTTCTCTGGTAAAAAATGTGCTTGTTTGTTTAAACAATTCCCAGTGTGTTACTATTCTGCCAAAACCTTGCCTATTATGGTTAATGGACCTCGGCTTATACTGCTACTTATGCTTAGTGCTCCTGTTGGGCCTACTGGTTAAACTGAGATGCGGGGAGTTCAGGTGATTTGCACAAGCTCAGCTAGCAAGTTATAGTTTCCCTAACTCCTAGCTGCCTCGTCTAACTTCCACTTATCTGCCTTTTCTTTGTGACATAAGATTATATACACTCCAACATCCTGATCAACAGGGACTGAGCTAAGAATGATTTTGCTTAAGGACTAAACCAAAAAGTTCCCCTAAAATTGTTAGGTTTCAGGGACTAATCCTCATGTGCTGTGGTGAATCCTTATTACATCTCTTCCTCCATTTTTTTTTTTTTCCTAAAATAAGAATAGCTACAATAGTACTGTAGGTTGAACATTTGTCTGTGGAAAAGTCATCAATTCTCAATATCAGCTAAGGCATAAGAAAAGGTGATTATAACACAGTTCTTTAGATGCTAGATGTTCTTCTACTTTCTGGCTCATTATACATTATCATAAAATATTATTTGTACAACAGAAGTGTTACTGGTGCTGGGTCCGGCTGGGACACAGGATGCAGCAGCTCCTTCAGACCCAAGATTGTGGAGTGACAGATAGTTCCTCCAGATGCAGAGGAAAGTGGGAAATCCACCAGCAGGGGCATCAGTGGAAAGGGAGGAGGGCCAGCTTCAGTGGCCTGGGGGTAGCTCCTCCAGCCATGAGAGTGGTGAAGGGGAGCCAGCTTCTCCAGCTGCAAGGGGCACAAAAAGTGCCCCTTTAAAAACAGTTGAATTTTTCTTCTTGAGCATACCCATGCTCTCACTTTACCTTTCTCAACATGTTGAGTTTCCTATTATATGAAACAATGTTAGAATAATCTCATTGCACAATGGAAAGTAATATAGTAAGTAACTGAATTTGAGTAAAATGAGCTGTTGGAATTTTATTTAAATTAATCCAACAGGATATGACAGTCTCCTCTGACTAAGATCTTTAGTATCAGCTCCATGAGAAAAAGCACACTTACACCTAATGGAGTTGCACCTAATAATAGTTTTATTTCTTCTGGTGCGTAATAAAAACAATACAGAAAGTTCTTAGTTTCATACTGTAGTAGTGTAACAAGCTCCAGTGTCTTTTTCTTCCTGTCTACTGCAGAAGTAGGTAATATATGATAAGGAATGGGCTTCATCATCCTCATCATCATCATCAATAATTAATAAACCTTTCCATAAATGAGCTAAGGCTTTTAGATAATCAGTCTTAACTGGGGGAGAGGGATTAGGGAAAAGTTGATATAGATGACCAATTACTTAGGAAATTAGATGGAATATTTGCTCTAAGATGAGGGTGTTATTTTTCTCTAAAAATACAAAATGTTAACTTTGTGCTATGTGATATGATTCTCATCTACCAGAAAGCTTTTGATCAAGGCAACTAATGTTCTTTGGTTGTGTTGCATAAGATAGGTGGCGTGGTGCCCACCATGTGTGTGTGTAATGTCTTTTGGTATTCTCCCCTAATGCAAAAATAGGTCTAATGGGTTAACTTCCCTATACTTAATCAATGGCTTAAAGAGGTGGGACATGTATTTTGTAAAACTAGCCACTCGGATAAATTTAAAATTCAATCAGTGTGTTGATCCAGTTTTCTTTAAGACATTTAGATCTCCTTTCAACTCCAGTATTTCAGTATCTTGCAACCTTTAATTTTCCTTGTGATATTCAGGGAGATAGGGAAAATACGTGTCACAGTTCAAGGTAACTGCACCTGTATTCCTCCTTCCTACCCCACCAAGGGTACCCACCCTTAGCACTCAGTTTCTAGGCTATTGCCTCTCTAGGGTAGAAACACACATCTCTCTCTCTCTCCCTCCTGAAGGAGGTTTTTCCAGGCTGCACATTTTCCAACTTTACTATAACATCTCCAACAACTTACAAGACAGACTTTCTAAACAGTGCAGAGTCTATGCTCTGCTTTCACTTCAAAGACTATGAACAACTGTTAAATCCATGTTGCCCTTTTGAGGAAGCTCATAGATACTTATTTTGAAACCACGAAAAAAAAGCATATAAAAAAAAACACAGTAAAGGGACCTACACTTGTTAATAAGCTTTTCAGAGACATACCCCAAGTCTAAGATGGGTTCTGGTAAGTCAGTCCTTGTTGCCCCCACCAAGGGGCTCGTCTTTGTTTACAAGTTTATATTAGCCTCAGAATCAAAACTATAAATAGTTTGTATTTCTCTATTAGAGCGTGGCCCTTCATCTTGGCCCCATGTAATAGGTGATCAGCAAACAAAAGTCCCCTCTTCAGGGTGTGTCTTCAGAAGACTGAGTTTTTTGCATAACTAAGGGCTGGGGAATTTGCATTCATCTCTCCCTAGATGTTTTTTTCCCCATGAAATTCACTTCACACTTACTGTACCCCCCAAAAATTGTTTGCTATATTATTCAGTATAGGTCTTTGATCTGCAGGTCATGATAATATATGACCTTTGGACTTAATATAATGGATTTCAATGATACTTAAACACAAATCAGTAAGACTTTTCCAGAGTATTGCAGGAAATTGCCATATCTGACACAGTGTTGCTGTTTCAGTTTTACAGATTAGAAAATGATAGACAGAGACATTGACTGTGCCCAAGGTCTAATGGGATGTCTGCAGCAGAGCAGGGAATTGAATCTGTCCCCGGTTAACAATGTAAGCATTGGTAGGTCATCCTTTATCCCAAAAGAAACAAGAAAAGTTTCTTTGAAGATAGTTTTCCATGTCAGACTTCTGTAACTCTTCATACTTGCCTTTCCCTAACATAGAATAGAAAACTAGGAATGATCAAAGTTCATAAAACAGGGAGGAGATCAGTGAAATTAATAACACAGCTTTAACATGGTTTTGCAGACAATGTCTACAATTCATGTTCTTTAATGCTAAGAAAGATAAAGCAGCATGTGCTTAAATGCTACTGAGTACACAGACATTAAAGATCTTATGTGAAGAACATTGAAATCAATGATATCCCTTTTTAGTTGATTCAAGTGGAATTTGCATCAAGCTCTAAATGAGTTGGGTTTACATCATTCTTTTCTCAAAAGGCATTTCAGAACTCTGAGCAATGGATACAAAAAATAGCTATTGGAAACAACTGGCATAATACAGCGAATGTTTGAACCCAGTTATTATACTCTCAGAAATAAGACCAATGTCTCTTTATCTATTTGGGTTTTATAATCATTGCTCAGTCTATTGAAGTGTCTTGTTACAGCCTGAACTTAGGAATCTCCTCCTCCTGAAAGAAATTCCCCAGAGAAAAGATTATTTAACTTCAGTAGTGGACTTCCTTCTTTATAGACAGTTCATGGTTCAGAGACTTTAATTTCATTTCATACTACTCTATATACGTAAAGCTAATAAGATGCTCCAGATGTTGTTTTTTGTATGAACCTAATAGAGTGATCACATTTATCCAGGGATGTTTTGCACAGTATTCAGTGAAATCATTACAATAACTGGAATTTCTTTTGCAAAGTAGCAACTTTAAGAAAAGCAACTATGAAGGAAGAATTGTTTGGACAACATGTGCAGATTTTAAACTAAAAACTCACATATGAAATATACCAAGGTAACATTTTAAGATGTCCTGGTTTTAATATGACTAAATTTGCTTTGTGTCAGTATTTGAAACACTTACTTGCTTATTGAAATTGTTTCTTTACTAAGTGTACAATGTTCCTGGTTGTTGTAACATTTAGACAATAGTTACCTTCCTGAGTTGTGACTTTATGTACTATCTTGCACATGGAGTTCCACAGTTGCACAATAACTTTAAAGAGGAAAAAAAACAATCTAGAAAAGAAATACATAAAATTGGGAGATAAAAGTATTTAATTTATAGGTTGTAAGATGACATGGACAAAAGAAGCAACATTAAAATGGTTTAACAACTTCAGGGAGAAAATGATGAACTAGTTCATCTGTGGTATAATTTCAGCAGTGTGACATTAGGGAGGAATTTAAATGAGAACTTCAAAGGTACCAAAGCGAACTGTATGTTCCTACTGGGTACATGTCTGAAATCTAGATGATCTAGATTCCAGCAGCATTCCAGATTCCTTATGGATGATATTCCTTTGGCACACAGCACAGGAAATTATTGCTGTAAGTTATTATTGAATAATAAACCAGAGAAAAAAGGACACCATATTAACTTCCACAGTATTGTGAGCTCAAAATCTCTTTACTCTTAGCATGAATAAAAGACAGCAAAGAGGCATCATTAACAAACCTGCCAGGAACTACAGGACCATATCAAATGAAAAGATATTCAAAAAGCAGGGACCCACACCAAAAACAGAGCTCCCCACCAAAGGCTCTTAAGCCAAATAAATAGTCATGGTGTAAGAGAGAAGGTCATCTCCTGGATCAGTAAATTGTTAAAAGGTAGGAACAATGGATGGAAATAAAAGGTCAGCTTTCAGAATGGAGAGGTAAATAGTAGTGTCCTCTAGACATCTATACTGGTGTTACCTCAGAACTGAAATGTGGGGTTTTAAGCCACCTGAAAGCAACAAATAATATTTAGTTTCCTCCAAACCAGATTAGTTCCGAGATGGAGGGTGGGATCAGTGCTGCCTAAATGGGTAAAACCCCTAGAAGAAAACACGGCTACAGCCTGCTGATCAAGAACAGATTCAGAGCAATGAAGAAACTTAGAACAAGAAGTTATTTTAAAAGCAGGTATTAGCATGTATTCAAGAGATCGTAAACAGATACTTTCTTTTACTCAAAGATCTTACAGAATTGAAATGAGTTTCAGAGACTGAAAAATATTAATTAATACTCATATCTTAGTGAGCATTACAGAGTGATAGTTTAGAATGGAATACTCTCTGCTGGTTTTTTCTTCTTAAAGTTACAGACTGGACAGTAAGATAAAGTACATTAACATATCAGAAATAAATACAAAACACTTAACAAATTATAACATCCCACAAGCAAGGGCCGGTTACCTATGGGATGGGGAGATCACGGGTTTTAGGTCTATTTCCCTTCTCAGCATAATGGCTGTGTTCACACAGCACTCTTATTTTGAAACAACAGAGGTTGTTTTGAAATAAGAAATACCCTGTTCACACGACGCACGGTTGTTTCAAAACAACAGGTGCCGTTGTTTCGAAACAATGGCATTGTTTTGAAACAACTTAAACCCCATGTGGGGTCGAAACAATGTTGTTTTGAAATGATTGTTTCAAAACAATGCCGTCTGAACATGTTGTTTTGAAACAACAGTAACAAACTGTTAATTCAAATTAAGTTATTTCAAAATAAGGCATTATTTTGATACAAGTTTCAACACAACTTGTATCGAAATAATGCCTGTGTGTGAACACAGCCAATGATTTCCTTAAGATTCCCCCCGACCGCTGGATTACCAAGCAAGCAGTTAGTTAGTTTCTAACTGCAGCTTTTAGTCTGGGACCTTAGCCTAAGATTTTTTTTTACGCTTCCTGAGGACTTTTTCTTACCAAAGTTTGAGGAGATTTGGTCTCAAAAAAACAGTTCGGTCTTTTTCTCTCTGGGTCTGCTATGCTCCACCACTTTGCTGCAGTCTCCTCAGCAGCTGGGATGACAGTGGCTCAGAAGGCTCTTGAAAGCTTGCAGGTGCAACTGCCGCTTCACATCAGCAAAGTTCTCTGTGGTGCTTACAAGAGTTCTGACAACATCAGAGCTCTGAAGCCTTGAGCTTTGAAATGGGACTCGTGTAGGACTTATGTGAGACCAGGCTCTCTCAGAAGCATTCACCTGGAGTCAAGACTCAGGTATCTATCTGATGCAGCCTCTTTTGAATAGCCTATACCAGATACAGTGAGATATGAAGTCCCTCAACTGGGAAGATGTCCCAGTTGTACCCTCTGGCCGCTCCTTCCCAAAGATGGTGAGACCCGAAAGACCCCCAGCAGAGACTTCACTCTGCTGTACTCTCTGGTTGTGGGGTTTGCGTGTAAGCTTTTGGCTGTGTGATATTTGTTGCTCACAGACATAACTGCAGGACTCAGTTATCTGCCTGTCTGGAGTGCATGTAAGATTGAACATCCAGCCTCACCCTTGTGAGACTAAGTCCAGAGACCTAGCTCAGAGACTAGGTCCACCAGAGATGTTGTTACTCTCTCTGGGGATGAGTGATAGTGTGACTCCTAGTGCAGTGGGAACATAGCCAGAGACCAGTGGAACTTAATAAGGAGTGGGAGAGATCTCCGAAGTTCTGCTGCTGTGCTGCTTCTTTTATACACTCTAATTGTCCACTCACATCCCCTATAACCACTCACAAGAAGGGTGATTTCATCCTTAACCAATCACAAAAAGGATGATTTCATCCAGCACCTGTGAGGTGATGTGATAGAGATCAAAGATTTTTGGGGGTAACCGGACAGTGGGAGGAGAACTCAGAATACTTGATGGGAAGGGGAGTGGGGGAGTTCAAAAGTTTAGAATCTTCCTCCATCTTGACCTACTTTCCCTTAGAGAGAGAGATCTATCAAGTCTGTTCTCTTATGATCCATATGGATGGAGATCAGATTTCACTTGCTAAGTGCATTTTTGAGTACTAGCTTTGTTTTAAACACTTGTAAAGGATAACTAACAGCTATTTTATCACTAATTATTACATCTTATGCTACTTTTGACTTTATTTTAACATAAATTTATACTAGATTGCCTTGAACTCTTCTTCTACTCATATGTGTCTTCATTCAATCGAGATTTGCTCTAATACTAAAGAGATGGCAAAAATCTCAGGCTACAGTGGGGCAACTACTATTCACCATATTCATAAATGATCTGGAAAAATGACCTAGTCAACCTCTGGAACTCTTTGCCATAGGATTGTTTGAAGGCATGAGGTTCTCGTCTGTATTCTGGACTGGTACTTCACTGTGTCACCCAAATCCGCTGCTCCTGGAGGCCATGTTGCAAACCCCACTTCTGGATTACTTCATTAACAGGTTTTTTTTGTTTGTTTGTTTGTTTTTGTTTTGTTTTGGGTTTTTTTTGTGTGGGTAAGTAGCTCCTCGTTTAATGAGTAAGCACTTCTGGCCAGCCACTCATGAGATTATGCACTGGTGTGCCTCCTACTGAATACTGACAATCCCAGATACAACACCAGGAACTATTGTCTGAGAGAGCTTGGTGCTATCCCCTGGGTCCTGCAAACTTATTGGTTAGGCAGTTTATCAAAGTAGTTATGCATGAGCTTTCTCAAGCTAAATGAAATCTCTAAACACACTCAAACCATATCCACTGCTTTAGGTAAAAGAAACAAATAAGTTTGCTAACTACTAAAAGATCTTGCATCTCATGAACCAGAATAATGGGAGTCAGATTGGTATTCAATTTGTTTTATTTTTTTTCCTGATCAAACTAAATATATCAGTAGAATTTTAGTCTTTTATGGTTAGTTTCACTCTGTCAGTCAGACCCTCCTCCCCCTCACCCCATGGACAGCCTGTCAGTTGCTTGTTCTTGCATTGTAGATGGATTCCAAGGGAGAACTCAAAAGACAAAAAATATCTGGGCTTTTACCACATTTCCTCATCACTCACTGGGATCAGGTGACTAGCTGCATCAAGAAATAGTTGGTTTTTATTTTTTGTTTTCTTCTGGTTGAGTCAAATGAGCATCACCTTATCAAGTCAGTCAATTGTTCCTTTATGCATACCTCTTCAAGGTGTGAACCCTCACTTCACTCGTTTTTTGCATGTATCTATTTGAGCAATGTGAGAGATGTATTTCAGTATATTACATAGCAGAGTTCATAGAATCATAGGGTTGGAAGGGACCTCGTGAGATCATCTAGTCCAACCCCTTGCCAGAGGCAGGACAACTCCCACTAAACCATCCCAGTCATGGTTTTGTCCAGCCGGGCCTTAAACACCTCCAAAGATGGAGATTCCACCACCTCCCTCGGCAGCGCATGCCAATGCTTCACCACTCACCTAGTCATTTTTTTTTTTAATATCCAGCTTTGACCTCCCTAACCACAACTTGAGGCCATTGCTCCTCATTCTGTCCTCTGTTACTACCGAGAACAGTTGAGCTCCATCTTCCTTGGAGCATCCCTTCAAGTACTTGAAGGTTGCTATCAAATCCGCCATCAATCTTCTCTTCTGCAGACTAAAAAAGCCTAATGCTTTCAGTCTTTCCTCATAGGGCTTGCGCTCCAGCCCTTTAGTCATTGTGGTTGCCCTCCTCTGAACTCTCTCTAGCATGTCTCTGTCCTTTTTGTACTGGGGAGCCCAAAACTGAACTCAGTATTCTAGATGTAGCCTTACCAGTGCAGAATAGAGGGGAATGATCACATCCCTTGATCTGCTGGTAATACTTCTTTTGATGCAGCCCCGTATGCCATTGGCCTTTTTGGCAGCAAGAGCATACTGCTGACTCATATCTAGCTTCCCATCCACCATGACCCCCAGGTCCTTTTCTACACTGCTGCTACTTAGCTGAATGTTTCCCAGCCTGTAGCAGTGCATGGGGTTTTTCCGTCCCAAGTGCAGGATTTTATACTTGTCCTTATTGAACCTCATAAGATTTCTATTGGCCCACTGTTCCAATTTATCTAGGTTTCCCTGAATCCTGTCCTTGCCCTCCAACATGTCTACTGTTCCCCCCAGCTTGGTGTCATCCACAAACTTACTGAGAGTGTATTCTATTCCATCACCCAGATCATTGATGAAAATCTTGAACAGAACTTGCCCCAGGACCGACACCTGGGGCACACCACTCATCACTGGTTGCCAGCTAGACATGGAACCATTGATTCCTACACGCTGAAACCATTGATATAGCCAGTTTTCTATCCACATTATAGTCCACCTATCCAACCCATACTTCCTTAATTTGCCAATGAGAATGCTGTGGGAAACTGTATCAAAAGCCTTGCTAAAATCAAGGTATAGCACATCAACGGTTCTTCCTGCATCCGGAAAACCAGTCATCTGATCATAGAAGGAGATGAGATTGGTGAGGCATGATTTCCCTTGGTAAATCCATGCTGACTGTTCCTGATCACTTTATTTTCCTCTGAGTGTTTGAGGATGGATTCTTTCAGAACCTGCTCCATAATTTTTCCAAGGATTGAGGTGAGGCTGACTGGTGTGTGATTCCCCGGATCCTCCTTTTTCCCTTTCTTGAAAATAGGCACTACATTTGCTTTTTTTTCCAGTTCTCTGGCACCTCCCCCATTCTCCATGAGTCTTTAAAGATAATGGCCAGCGGTGCTGCTATTTCATCGGCCAATTTCCTTAGCACCCTTGGATGCAATTCGTCCGGCCCCATGGACTTGTGCATATCCAGCTTCTTTAAGCAGTCCCTAACCTGACCTTCTGTCATCAAGGGCCTCTCTTCTTCTCTTTCATATCTGTACATATGTAACATTTCAGGAAACATACTACAATGACAATAATATTCAGTATGTCATTCCAAAAGCACTCTACATGACATACATTTCATTACACAATACATTGTTACACTATAAAAGTAAATATGAATGATGTATAAATCACACCATAAGGGTGCACTTGGGGTACGGCATGACACAGAAGGCCAAGACAATAATAAAGCTAAGAAAAAGTTATATAACTTCATGGAAGATAGGTCTATCAATGTCTATTACCTGGAATGGGTGCGGTTGGAAAACCATGTATTGAATCAGAGCTTCTCAACCATTGTAGCGTGACATAAAAGTGTCGGCATAGTGGTTAGTGTGTTGCCGGCTGAGTCTGCCCTGCTTACACTTGCCAAGCTGTGCCCCAAGCTGGAGTAGTCTCTGGCTGCGGCCGTGCTGAGGACGGCTGGAGGGATCCCCAGCCTTGGCTGCAATGAGGTTGGCTGAGAGAGGCCCTGGTCCCAGCCTGTGCCATGGGGACACTGGGTGGAGCAGTCACTGACCTGAGAGCCAGGAAAGCTAGGGGACATTTGTGGATGGCCAACTGTGCCGTGAGTATGTGTATTCAGGCGGCGGAGGGGCAAGTGAGTTAGAGAGGGTGGATTTGGGAGCTGGGCAGGAGAGGTGAGGAGGAGAGGGAGGGAGGGTGAGTTCTGGCAATGATAGGCAAGTGGGGGTGCGGGCTGGTAGGAGACAGGAGTTTCCTGGCAAAAGGCAGGGGCTAAGATGAGGAGGGGCTTGGTTTGTTGTGCACATCTGGGAAGCATGAAGAGGTTGAGAACCCCTGTTCTGAATTATCCTGAGCCTCTGTATTGCCAGAAGCTGGTAACAGGCAATGAAATGGATCACTTGATGATTACCTGATCCATTCATTCTTTCTGAAGCACCTGGAATTGACCATGGTCAGAAGACAGGATACTGGGCTAGATGAACCATTCATCTGACCAGTATGACCTTCTTATATTTTTAAATAGGCATCAAATGGAACAGATCACAGTTACCAATGACCTTACAATCTTCATGAGGCGTATTTCCATATTGTCTTCATGTGTAATGTTATCTGAGAACTAAATTTGTTTGCTAAATGGTACCTATTAGGCCTAAATGCAGGTACTCCCAAATTTAGCATTAATAGCAACGTCTTCTGTTAAAAAATGCTGCTATTAATAATAAAATTAAATTAAATTAAAAGCCTGTAATTTTTAGACCACAGAACTTTTTTTCTTTTTAGAAGAAGTACCCATGACACTCATGGAGAGGGTTTTTCTATGACCTAACAATGTGAATGAATATGTTTTCTCTTAAGGACCTTCTAACCACATCATATTTTAACTATTTTAATTTTCCTATCAAGGGTTGTCAGTATCTTCTGTTTCCTTAGATAACCATTCTTTCTTTCCCCTCCTACTTTTTCCACTTCTTTTTTCACTTTCTTCTTTATTTTTTTAATGTCTTCATTTCTTTTTTTTTATTTCCTATTCTTTCTTAACCTTCAAGAATCCATTTAAATACCTCATGAAGCTACAATAATGAAAATTTGGCTCATTAACAGGATATGCTTGTGTCACAGAGAAATCATACATTGCCATATTCCAGTCATGGCATAAATAGCAAATTTAATGGTTCTACTCATGCATTATGTATGAATTGAGTAAGACTGTTGCACACACTTTATTCTGCATCAGCATATCTGAAAGTGGGACTCCCAGCTTAAAAGGGGTTACAAAATTATTGGAGGAGGGTTTCTGGCCAAGCACCCAGCTCTGAAGTTAGTATCTGCTCCAGTATCAGTGCAAAAATAAAGGTGGCATTACCATGCTATGCCATCGTTAATTTTGTGTTACTACTGGTGATGTCACTACCACCTAGCGAGCAGCCATCACTCTCTCTGGCTGCACAGCTCTGAAGTCAGTGCGGAAATCCGGGTGACATATCCACATATCCCCCACACACACACTTTGCCAGTTTAACATACTCATTTGACATCTTTTTTGTTCAGAGAAATTATGAGAAATGTTGTATACTTTTATAAATTGCATGTAGCATAAGGTAAAAGGTTTTTTTTTGTTTGTTTGGTTGGTTGGTTTATTTTAAGACAAAATTTCAGTTTGTGATGCATTTTTCATGGCAAAAATTTGGGTGGGTCCTACACTTTACTGTGGCATATAATAATACAGTATTAATGAAAATTATTGTTCATGCAAATTAACTTTAAAAGGGTTTTTTAGTATGACACATTTTTGGATGAAATTTATACCTGGTAGTTCTCATGCATGCAGTATTTTTAATGGTATTTGGCAGATTCAAACAGTTTGAGACAAAAACACTGGTTACAAATTATCTGGGCACTTAGGTGACCATATCTTTGTGATTTATGATCACTTAATCTGAGAATCACAGCAATATTCTGGTTACTCCCAGACCTGTATGGCCAGTCACATAGCCCAGGTCAATTGCACTTAGATTTCCCATAAAAAGTTTAATAATTTTGAAAAAGTAATATAAGATTCTACAATAATCATGCTTTATTATATCTTTATGGTTAATCCAGGCTAAGCACTGAGGATTTCTTGCTTATGCCTAATAAACCTCATGTCCTCACCACAGTTCCAACAAGCATAGAGATTCAGTTCCTTTTTGTTCAGGGTTTTTATTTTCCTCCTCCATTATGTCAAGATGCAAATTCAGCTAAGAGGAGAATCCACTTGCATGATTCATCTTCAAAGTGAAGGAACGGAGAATCATTCCTTTTTGTCCTTTTTAACATCCCACAATGATCATTGTTGGGCAGTATGCAACAAACATTTTCTATTGGAGATCAGGACCTCACACTAGTCAATGTCTTTCTCCTGCTTGATGTTTTACAAAGTCAATGTGGCTCATAATACACCTACTCAAATGTTACCTAGCAATATGGGATGCAGATGTTATAACTGAGATTTTTGTATGCAGCAACTCACAAGCATTCAATAAAATCTGAACACTGACCTCATTCTTATAATTCTAGTACCTGTTTTAGGTCTAGCTTTTTTTTTTTTTTAATCTGTGTTTAAATATAGTAATGATTAGTTTTTAAAGAAATTCAATGTGGGAACTCTGTGATTCTTTAGATTGTACTTTTCTTTCTTCTGCCTAATTTCATTATAGTGCTTGTCGCTTCATTATTGTATGGCTAGGCAATATGAACATTTAGCTCTCTTTTACTAGATATCTTAATGTTAAAATCAGCTTCATTGTTTGCTTTATCAAAATGCTCCCTGGAAAGCTGTGTAGACAAGATAATTCAGAATAGAATATTTGTTTCCCACTTCCACATACATAATCACAGAAGAAGAGCAAATAATTGCCATACCAAACTTGGCCTACTTCTATATAAAGAACTGCTGTTTGTAAACATTTATTTAATTCAATACAGGAGTGACTGCATATACAGTAATTGGATATTTTCTCCTTCATAGGAAAAAAAGAAGTATTCAGGTAGCATTTTCAAAAGCACTTAAGCAACATAGGAAGTTACATACCACTTACTTCCAATGAGACTTAAAATACTAGTCAATTATGTACATTTGAAAATTTTACCCAGTGTGATAAAAATAAATTAGTGGCAAAAAGCATCTCCACTCACACTGAATTACTGCATCTTGGTCTTCCCGTGAGTGCAGGGAACTAGACTTGATGACCTCTCATGGTTCCTCTGGTTCTAAGAATCTGTGAATCACAGTAGCAGAAGAGAAAGACAATTGGTATAAATTAGAAATGCTCATATCAAAATATGTTGTTCATTCAATGTCTGGAATTCACCTTGCAGAAAAATTTAGAGAAGAGTACATCCTAGATAGAGCTGAGTGAAATTAGGAATGTCCATGCTGTGGGAAAATTATGAAATTTCAATGTTCATTTTCATCCCAAAACTGGACAAAAAGTTGAAATTTGGGTGCTCCCTCCCAAAATGGAAATGTCAAGACATATCAGTTTGGAAACATTTCATTTTTGACATTTTCATTTGAGTCAAAATGTGTTGCTGTTCATAAAACAAAAATGTTTTATTTTTGTTGAATTAACCTGAAACATTTCTTTCTTGAGCCAAATCAGCATTGAATTGTTTCACTTGCATTATAGGATTCATAAATCTGGTACCTGTTGTCTCCAGGGAGTCCAGTTCAAAGGAGGACATGATCTTCCACAATGCAATCTACACTCAGATGACTGAACTGTGAGATGAATCAAGGTGTTTAGTCCAGCCAGAGAACCAAGTCTATGGGGTGAATGGACAAAACTCCCTAGCTGAACTATATTTCCCATGATAAATTTAGAGTAATATAATTTCTGAATACACCACAGAGCTAGGTCAGCTGGATCCACATTGCATGGTAAGAGTTGCAGAACACTAGAACTAACATAAACCAAATGGGAAATGGCATACAAGGCTCAAGCCCCAAGTCCCAGTTCCCAAGACCTGGATCCATTGCTGGTCCACCCACAGCAGTGGCTGAAGTGGTGGTGTGCAAGCTCTGAGTCTCAGTGCCTGAGCCCTTGATCTTTTGCCAGGCCATCAGCCCTCCTGGTATTGTGGCAACTTTCTGGTGCAAATGCTGAAGGAACCTACAAAGGTCCATATGCCTCTTGATTTTGATCACAAATAGGGAACAATTTTTGTAGGGGAAGTAGAAGTTGGTAGTAAACTGGGCATCAGTAACCATAAGACGGCCAAGTTTGGAATACTGACAAAAAGAAGAAAGGAGAACAACAGGATATTGACCTGGAATTCAGAAAATTACAGTCCTGGGGCTGGTTTTAGTTAGTACATTAGTTAACATTCTGGACGATGGAGTAGGTTTCACCCTTAACAACTTTGCAGATGACCCTAAGTTGGGGGACCAGCTAGATTTTGCTGGGGGTAAGGATAGGATATAGAATGACCTAGACAAATCAGAGGATACAGCCAAAAGAAATCTGGTGAGGTTCAAGTGCACTTATGACAGAAAACTTCCATGTGCAGCTACAGACTGGAGACTGACAGGGTAGGCAGTAGTCTTGCAGAAAACGACTTGGGGGTTGCAGTGGACAAGAAGATGGATAGGCGTCAACCATGTGCTTTTATTGCCAGGAAGGCTAGTGGAATTCTGGGCTTCATTAGTAGAAGCATTGCTAGCAGATTCAAGGAATCACTGGTCAGCCCACATTTGAGCCCAGTTTGATGTTTAGTCCCTGAAAGGGTGTGGACTAATTGGAGACAGTCCAGTGGAGAGCAATGAAAATAATTGTGGGCTAGACTACATGATTTATAATGATATGTTGAAGGAACTGGGTTTGTATAGCCTGCAAAAGAGATGAGTGAGGGGGATTTGATAGCACCTTTTAACTTTGTGAAGGAAGGTTCCAGGAAAGATGAAGCTAGGCTGTTCTTAGTGATGGCAGATGAAAGAACAAGAACAATGGTCTCAAGTTTTGATGGGGGCAGTCAAGGTTGTATATTAGAAAAAAAAAATCACTTGGAGGGTTGTAAAGCACTGGAATGGGTTATTATACTTAGTAAATGAGCAACAAGGTCTTATTCAAGGGGTATAAGGCAGTATGCCACATTTATTGTAAATACAAAGATCCAAAAAGCATTCTACGGAATATGTGTTGCATTCACTTACACATTCTCACATTTAAACAAGCAGACACACGCACAAGTTCTGCAGGAGGGAGTTACCAGCCTCAGTGTTGCTCAAGTCAATCCACTGGTCAGATGGATGCGCTTGAGAGGATGAAGCAAGGTTCAGTCGGTTGCAACATGATATTCCTTGGTTTGCCAAACAAACCAAAATTCTCTCATTTTCTTCACCCTTTTTATAGGGCACAGACTACATGCAAGTCTATGAAAATGGCTATGTCATGTTTTTTCCTATATTTGATGAGGTGATCTATCACTTAGAGATGTAACAAACATAATGTTTTTACTGTTTGGTTCCTGTTGTCTTTCGGGTCTTATCTTCTTTGTTCTTTAAGCCTTTTCAGCCATCTGGATCCTTCGTGTCTGAGGACTGGTACATCTCCCCTCCTGGCTTCCTCTTATCACTTTTAACTTATACACACATTCACTCCTTAATCACACAAATTAACACACTAGTTGTTCATTTTTGCTAATCAATTAACTTATACATTTTGATAAAGACAGGGGAGAGTCCTCCCCTGAATTTATAATCTTGAGAAATTGCTCAAGATGGTAAAGTTTTAGTTTTTTGATCCTTAAAGTCTTACGATTCTAATAAACAATTTTCATCATTTGCTTTTGGTTTTCCTTTGGCATTAAAAAAAAAAAAAAAAGCAAGACAGTTTGTTATTCATCAGTATTTACAACCATGAGACTTGTCAGCTTAAACTCACAGGATATACATTGCAGTGGTAGTTAGCCTACCATATATCATCACGTATAAGCCAAAAATTTTGTGCCTGAAAATTGGCTTCAAAACAGGCTCTTGGCTTATACTCAAGAAAATACGGTAGACAGCTCCTCCCAGGAGTTTCCCAGACTATGTGACAAACCGGAGCCCCAGTGTTGCTGGGCGGCCATCTTGGGCAGTCGGCTGGGGCTGGGGCTGCAGGAAGGAAGAGACCCCGGTGTCTGGAGTGGCCATGTAAGGGGGTGCAGGGGGGGTCATCCTGGACATTGAGGGGGGGATTCAGGGAGGCCAGGGAAGCGGTGTCAGGAACGGGGGTTGGGGAGGGGTCGGGGAGTTGGGGAAAGTGATGGGATGGCTGGGAGGGTTTGGATGGGTCAGGGAGACCAGGGAAGGGGTGGCAGGGCTGAAGGCATTGTTGGGGGTCAGAGAGTCCAGGAAAGCGGCAGGAGGACCCAGGGTTTTTGGGGAGCCCAGGGAAGCAGTGACAGGGACCGGGGATGGGAGGGTGCCTAGGAGGCTGGGAAGAGGGGCAGCAGGGGTTGGGGGTGACAGGGAAAGGGCGTTAGGGGACAGGGGACCAACAGCAGGGAACTGAGAAGGGAGTAGGGGGGTGGCAGGAGGAGCAGTGGGGCAGCAGTGAGGAATAGGCAGAGAAGGGGGGCAGCAGTGAAGAGCCAGAGGGGCAGCAGTGAGGAAAGGGCAGAGCAGGGGGCAGCAGGAAGAGCAGGGGGGCAGCAGTGGAGAAGTGGCAGAGTGGGGGGCAGCAGGTAGCAGTGAGGGAAGGGTGGAGTAGGGGGTGGCAGTGAGGAGGGGGCAGTAGGAGGAGCAGAGAGCATCAGTGAGAAAGGGGCAGAGCAGGGGGCAGCGGGAGGAGCAGGGAGGCAACAGCAGGAAACTGAAGTGAGCAGGGGGTTAGCAGTGAGGAAAGGGCAGAGCAGGTGGGAGCAAGGGGTCAACAGTGAGGAAAGGGCAGAGCAAGGGGCAACAGTGAGGTAAATGAGAAGTGAGCGGGGGGCAGCAGTGGGGGGGGCAGCAGGGGTGACAGCAGTGAGGAAAGAGCACAGCAGGTGGGAGCAGGGGGGCAACAGTGAGGAAAGGGCAGTGCAGGGGGCAGCAACAGGAAACTGAGAAGTGAGCAGGTGTATAGCAGTGAGGAAAGGGCAGAGCAGGGGGCAGCAGGGTGAGAAATGGACAGCGAGGGGGAAAGGGAAAAGCAGCAGCAGAGATTTTGGGGTAGGGAAGCTGTCAGAAACTCCAGAGGAAGCCAGCAGCAGTGGGTGGGGGGTCAGGGGCCAGGACCAAAAGGGGACTGTGGCTTATACCTGGGTCACCAATTTTAGCTTCTTTTTTGGGCTCAGAATTGGGGGATTGGCTTGTGCCCGTATCGGCTTATACCCGATTATATACGGTAGTTGACATTTTTTGTAACCCTTTTTTTACTACACAAAATCTGAGATTTTACACTTACCATGCTATTTGATTTTAAACAGGCTTACATTGTGCTTAGGGCAGTGACTCTTTTTTAGACTTGATTTGATAAGCTCTGGTTACGACGGTTTAGTCGATTTCATCCTGCTTTGATCTACAGTGCCCATAACACCGCATTAGACAACTGGAGTTCAATTTTTAGTTTTTTTTTTTTTTTTTTTTTTTTTTTTTTAACTTTTCCTCCTTATTCACAGCAGAATGTTCTGTTCTGTTCAATAAAGAAAATATTCTGATTTTGGCTGAAGCAATTTCCTAATGTGGTGTTATGAGAGTGGGTAGGTTGTGCACATTTAGAATGGAAGGGACTTCAGGATGACATCTTGTACAACCCTCTGCTCAAAGCAGGATAATAATAATAATAATAATAATAATGGCGCACACACAGACACATACACACACACACGCTTATTTGATTTTTTTGCAATGGAAAATCAAAATACTGCTGAAATAAAAAATTTCTACTTTTTTAAAATTTTGTGGTAATTTTGTTTTCCATTGGAATGGTTTTCTGACTGAACATGATCAGACAACTCTAGTCATATCACTTTTTTAATATCATGGCTTATTTTGAGAAAGGAAACAATCAAATGAACACTAGCCTTACACAGATTAAATATTACTCCTTCCTCAGTTTGTTAGCATTGGTATTGTGATGTGGAGACAGGACTGCTTCTGATATTAAAAAACAGCAAAGGAATTGTTTGTTGGTCAAATATTCTCTAGAGAAATGTCCATGCTTTTAAATTCAAGGTCAGCACCAATTCAATCTTCCTCTTAAATATGAAATGAACATCATAAATTAAAGATTTAGCATTGCAGAATCCGAGTTTGAAGTAAATTAACAATAAGTCAGTTGCTATTTCAAGTGTATTTAAAGGGGGTATCCATTTCCATGGTCCTGCGTATTGGAAAAGAACATCCAATGGAGCTGGCATGGCCAATTTCCATGGCCACGAGCTTGGATCTGTGCTTGAAACAGAAGGGGAACATTTAGCCTGGAAATAAAGAATTCTCTGTCATGGGGATTCAATTTTGGAACAAGCTACTAGAGGGGATTATACTAAGTGAAAGCTATCTTAAGAACATGCTGCAAACTCACCTAGTTGCATAAAATGTTTTGGCCATAAGACAAGACAGACAGGCCTGCATTAGAGGTAGGCAGTTAGCAAATTGCTGTGCATACTGCTATTGATGCTAAAATATCATGCTATTGTTACCCTGTTCTCTCTTGTCATTCTCTTTGCTTCTTAAAAAAAAAAAAAAAAAAAAAAAAAAAACTACCTAGCACAATGGAGTTCTTTAACTTTTATATGTTTTGACAAATCTCACAGAAGATAGACATTAAGCTATGTTTTCTATATGTGTAGGATCATCAAGTTGCTCTGCAAAATATTATTTCATCTTAACTTGTTTTGTGAACTGGTCCTGGATGTTCTCTGGTAGGTCATCAATGCATTGTGGATGGTGTTTTTTGACATTGCTTGTTCCCTAGTTACAATTCTACTGATGTCTATTAGCGCTAGAAGTAGAGGTGTTTGACCAATATTATATGCTTCTTTGCATTTTGCAATTCATAAGGCCATAGCATAAAATGTGTCTAAGGCTTTTTGAAGTCACATGCCTCTTTAGCCATGATTTTATTTTTTCAACTTTAATTCTTCTTGTTTCCAAAGGGGGGAAAATGTCAATCTTGTTTATGAATTATATGGATTTGGTTTTGAAATATTGATGCAATTTTCTTGTCCTCCTACTTTTAATTACTAACATTCAAAATAAATGACACATTGTGGCTATGAACTTCATATGGTAATACCAAAACACAAAAATGCAAATAATGTAACTATCATCATATTGCCTACCATTGTTCCTTTTCTGTTTAACTTTATTAAAAGCATCACCTTCTTCAGCTGTATGTTTGCACAATAGGCTTAATACATCATGCAGAGAAGACACCTGTCTTTCCCCTTCTCATTCTCCTGTCTACTAGTCTGGGTGCTACCCCTTCTGCTCCCACTGCCAGCCATAGGCTCTTTTTGGGGAAAGAAGGGGGTGGGGACTGAAGTTTCTCCCAGAAGGAAATGCATTTTTGAAGGCCCTCTTTGGAAGTAGTGAGCATGGAAAATTTCCAGCTCTAGCAGCAACAGCAAAAACAAGCATAGATAAGATGAAGGTGGTTATAAGTATTTGTTTAAAAAAAAAAATCATATCAGTTATTTTTCCCCCAAATACTCAGGGCTCCCTTATAACCCTTTGTGGCTCCACAATGGCTACTTGGCTCAGAATTTGGGAAACACAGGAATGAATTATTTAGTTTTCAAAGGTTTAAAATGTATTGGTAAATGTTGGTAAAATAATTTAACCACACACACATTCAATGAAGTAATCAAAATGTACATGTAAGCAAAGTTGTTTTTTTTGTTTTTTTGTTTTTCTTAAGTACCTTAGGAAATTAGTTTAATTTAAAGATGTTTATATAGTATATTTTGAAATATGATGCTAATAGCTGGTATTTTAGTTTCTGTAAAACTCACTTTTTGAATTTCAATGTCAACTATCATTATTTTTTTTTCTGACTGATTATCAATGACTGAAAAATTTAAGTTGAGAAAAATTGAGAAAAGTGCTTTAAAATAAACATTGTTATTATATGACAACATTCTTACAAAATAAAAATTGTATTCTGCCATGCCTGTTTATCCATTAAAACTGAGCTCCAGGAGAATTCAGCATTTTTTAGTGTTTGATGACCTGACTTATTCTTACCCATCACGTCGCTGGGTGCTTAAAGTACCACACAAATGTGGTAACAACTGTTTACAAAACCTGAAGATGTATCAAAGCCTTTCAAAATATGGGAACTATGAGGTGTAACATGTTCACCATTGGGTTGTGAATAACATGTTAGTGTACCTTTCACCAAAGCAGCATGCACTGGGGTGCAAAAGATGCACACTTCATGAGATGCCTTGATTCAGCTCCTAATGATATCAGTGGTGTGTGCTTAGTAGCATGCTGAGGGAACCTAAAGTGAAACAGGAAAATAGAATCAGCAGCAAAATATAAACTAAAAAAGTTCATCTTCTACCATGGTTTAACTTCTCTTGAATCATTTCATTCTCTTTGGGGATAAAATTTAGTTCTGGAATAAGTGACAGCAACTGTCACTGACCTGCAAAGAACTGTGTACAATCTCAAAAACTTTTCTTTCACTAACAGAAGTTGGTTTAATAAATGATATGACCTCACTTATCTTGTGTTACTAAAATCTTGGGACCAATATGTGTGCAACAGTTCATAATGTCAAATCAGAGACAGGTACCTTCTACTATTCAGCATCCACTTTACATCACAATTTATATGTTTCTATGCACCAAGCTGTGCTCTCATTCACATGAAAGCAACTTACATGAAAGCAACCATTCAAGTATTTCATAGGTGTAGCTGAGGGTAGAATGTCTCATGGTCACAGCTTCTACAGAAAATTCAGTTGTATGGCTTGTTCATCTGATTCTAGATCAGATGAAAGAAGCTTTAGTGTCAGTCTCCTTAAGTGTAGGAAGAGGGTGTCAAAATGTATGGACAGTACACTATGTTTAGAAATAAATCATATACAAAAATCATGTCAATACTATATGTGCCAGATTACCATATCTGAAGTTCACATTACTAGCTGAGAGCAATTTTTTTAAAATACGATTATTTTATTAGGATGTGAAAAGGTATGAATAAAACATTGCAAAAGGTCATACTATTTTTTTTAATCTATCAGTCTATTTTCTGTATGCATTAAATATTTATCATACTACAATCACTCACACAATAGAGATAATGGATTTTTCACTTACCAAATGAAGGGTTTCTCTGAGACAGAACTACACTTTCTTTCAGTGTTTTGCAAAATATTTTCTAACAAATTGTCCCCTTTGCAAGGTTATACATTTTAAAACTTGGTATAATGTAGAACTTAGTGGTGTTAGCAGGACTGTGTGAATTATTAATAATAAATGATATATAGCACTTCTATAGCCTTTTACAACTACATCAGCTAATGAACTGTATATATGAATTGGGGAAATGACAGAGAATGAGTCTATGTCTACACTTAAGAGTTTCAGTTCCAATTACTGCACTTGAATTAGTTAATTTGAACTAATAATTATTAATTCAAATTCAGTCAATTCGAATTGACATGGCCATACTAGAAAATCCGATTCAAATTGGCTTGTCCATGAACAGGACTTGCTAGTTCAAATTCGGTAAGGGGGTGCTACTGTATAGGGAAAAATCAAGCGGTGGCTAATTCAAACTAACAGTGAATTCGAACTGACATGGCCACACTGGGTCAGTTTGAATTACTCAGTTCGAATTGACCCTGACTTTGAAGTCAAACGAGGTTTGACCAATTCGAAGTCAGCTTTCATCAATTCGAACTGAAGAGTTCCTCAGTTCGAATTGAGGAAAGCCAGTGTGTCCATGCACTTAACAGAATTTGAATTGATGGCAATCAATTCAAATTCAACTCTAAGTGTAGACATACTCTAAGGGATTTGTGTTTTAGGGATTTTGTACCTTGTTTAGGATGTTTAGATCATATTGTAGTAGGAACTATTAGTTACAACAATAAAAAAAAATATCTTGTTCTGGAAAGAATACTACCTGTGTCAACTACTTTATTGGAAGGTTATATTTGTGTTCTTTAATGTTTTATTAACATAACCAGGAACTTTTACCTCAGGAAGAACAGATTATGGGTGCAATAGGCAGATTATTAAAAGTGTCCCAATTTTTTTTTTTTTTAGGGTAGCAATGTTAAAGATGGGAAATGGGAACAAGGTTGAGTACATCTCATTCATCTCTGAAGGCATCTTGGGGGAGGAGAGTTGTAAACACCAGTCCTGTTCCCCATCTTTTCCTCAGTGATAATGAGAGAAGGGGTGCCAAGTAAAGTGGTCCTTTCTAAGCAATTTTAGAGAGTCTCTTTAGCATAAGCCTTGTGTTCTTGTTTCCACTACCCGTGCATCACACTGCAGCCTTCCTATTTCATCCCTCTCCTATTAAGTTACACCCATGAAATACCACTCCCTCCAATCTTCTTGCTGTATATTTTCTCTCTTTTCCCTGATGTTGTTAGGAAGATACTCTTTTTGGTTTCCCTTATGTTGTCTAATGGTTATTTCCATTCAATACTCTTCTCTTCCAATCCCTTCTAATTACTGATTGTTGCTGCACATTTTATTTCCTGTCTTCACCTTGGCATCTAGTAGCTCAATGGAAAGGAGAAGCTTAGGTGGACTTCTAAGTAAACTTCTCTAGGAGTGCACAGACATTTTGAGGACTGTCTGTAAAGCCATGCAGAAAGCAAGTGATATTTCTTAAGTGTTCTGTTTGGATTAAAGTCTAATTTTCAAACACTCAGGGTATGTCTACACTGGCTTTCCTCAATTTGAACTGAGGAACTCCTCAATTTGAATTGATGAAAGCTGACCTCGAATTGGTCAAACCATGTTTCATTTCAAAGTCAGGGTCAATTCGACCTGAGTAATTCAAATTGACCCAGTGTGGCCATGTCAATTCAAATTCACTGTTAGTTTGAATTAGCGACAGCTTGATTTTTCTCTATACAATAGCACCCCTACTGAATTCAAGCTAGCAAATTCTGTTCATAGACATGCCAATTCAAATTGGATTTTGTAGTGTGGCCACGTCAATTTGAATTGATTGAATTTGAATTAATAATTGTTAGTTCGAATTGAGGAATTCAAATTCAGTAATTCAAACTGAAACTCTTAAGTGTAGGCATAGCCTTAGGGTGTGTCTATGCTTAGACTTGAATTCAAATGGCTGACAATTAGTTAAAATTCAATAAAGTGCATGGCCACAGTCGCTTTCCTCAGTTTGAACTGAGGAGCTCCTCAGTTCAAATTGATGAAAGCTAACTTTGAGTTGGCCAAACCTGGTTTCACTTTGAAGTCCGCGTCAATTTGAAGCCAGTAGTTCAAACTGACCCAGTGTAGCCATGTCAATTCGAACTCACTGAATTGGAACTGACAAGGGTTGGCCTGCCTTCCACACCCAGGGAGGAAGACCAATCCTTCAGCACCTGGGAAAGAGCAGCCAGATCAGGCTGGCATGGCAATGGGGTTCCTGTTCCGTGGTTGGCTGTATGAGGGGATGGCACCCCTACGTGCGGCTGCATCTCTGCTGGATGCGTGCATCTAGCAGGGATGAAGCCATGTGCGTGGCTGCCTTCTTGTGCATGGCCAGTCAGGGAGAAGACGTGTTCAGGGGTGCCTTCCCTGTGATGGGGCTCCTGCCATGTGCCAGGATCCCTTCTCCCCCTCCCCCCGCTGCACTGTCAGTGTGGGGCCTGGGGAGAAGAAATTCCCCCAGTCTGCACTGATAGCATGGGTGGGGAAGGATTCTCCCAGCCCGGCACTGACAGCATACCCAGGGCGAGGGAGAAGACATTCCCCCAGCCATGTTGATAGCGCAGGGTGGGGGAATCCCTTCTCCCTGCCCCCACTGTGCTGTGGGGGGGGGGGAGTGCCTTGGCCCCAGGGAGCCCTGGGATGGGAAAACATCCCCTGCCAGGGCTCCTGCCTTCTGAGCCTGGCATGGGGAAAAACATTCCCTGCCCTGCTCTAGCCACACAGTAATTTTTTAATTGGAATATAGATATTTTAGATATCAATCAACTATATATTAAAATGTGCATTTATGTATACAATTTTATTTAAAGATTATTGTAACTTCCAGAAGTGTTATTAAATGATTGCTATTATCTTTTTACTAATTTCATCAATGAGGTGACACACAGAGATTCACTGTAGGGAATCATAATAATAACTTTAAAGGATTCTGTGAGTTTAAGACTCCTATTTTCTGCCCTACAGTGTGTGGATAAGAACTACAATAACAATAATATGATGGTAATTAACATTTCTAAATTACTTCAGTTGAGCTTCTTGTGCAACTTTATAATCCAATTTCTCAAAAGTCACAACATAGTCTGTTCTGGGGGGAAAAAAGAAAAGAAAAGAAAAACAACTTTACAGAAATTGGAATCTGAAATAAATCAGCTAGAGTTTTAAACAGTCTAGGCATAGGGAAATAGGGTGCACAAATGTGCATGCAATTACTATGATTGGGCACAAAGAAGAGTAGTCATGTGAAAATTACTGTAACTATACATTTGGTCCTGTTTGTACATGCCCACAATTGTGCTGAATGCATGTACACATCTCTGTAAACAATTGTTCCTTTAACTTGTTTACACATCTGGCTCAAAGACTGCAAATATTTGCTCTAAATATTGCTATTTATAGATATAGAGCACACTTTGCAAAATACTTTTTATTCACATTCTCTTCTATCATAACTCCATTGAAGAAAATGAAGCCACCACATCATAAAATCTGATCCTTCACAGTAACTAATGTTATTGTGTAGGATCAAACAAGTTACAGGGTGAATTCTGAGATAAAGTGACCAACTGATAGTCCTGTTTAAAAAAAAAATGTTATACACAACATGATTTCTATGGAAGAACAAAGATCCTTTGACAAATAGTATTTTTTTCTTTCAGACTTACTACTGATACCTTTGCTAAGGCATCTAGATGTTGTACATTAATGAAACATTCTAATTCAAAATCAGCAGAAGGTTGAGAGGCTCTACGTAATGGTGACATGTTTCAAAGAATAGCTGTGTTAGTCTAGTTCAGCAAAACAGACAAGGAGTCCTGTGGCACAATTTTTTAGGCTCTAAAAGTGCCTTAAGACTCTTTGTTTGTCAAACATAATGGTTGTCAACTTCTTTATGGACAGTTTACTTATTTTTCATGCTTTGAAATAATTTATAATCATATTTAGTCTTTTTCATAAGAAGCCCGTTTATAGTCCACAGCTCACAAGTAGAATCTAGATCATCTTCTGCTGCAGTTTACAATTTAGGTGGATTTTTATTTGAACTTACCGGCAGTTTTTAAGATATAGGTCTTACACTTAAAATTGTTTTCAAAATTATTATGGTATATCCTCATAAACAAAATGTAGTGGTCACCTACTGGAAGATATTGTCACCCATTAGTTTAGGGTAGCCAGAGGGATGGTGGGCCCTGAGAGCCTAGACCAACTCATAGCTATGCTGGGCTGTCAGCTAGAAACTGCAATTACCAGCCTCCTCTGGAAAAGAGGAAGTCGCCACATATGCAAGCTGCAACTTCTCCCCTCCCCCCCGAGGAGAGGGATTTAAACGGCCTGAGTTAGCTCTTTTTTTTTTTTTCTCTTTCTCCTTTACTTCTGCTTTTGCTGTTAAGCAATGTTAACTTGTTTGTATTTGGGTATAAAAGGAAATTCCCTAGGAAGGAGGGGTGGGAGTCTCTCTCAGGTCTGAAGAAGCAGTGAGTTGGGGCCTCAGTCCACTCTAAGGGAACCACTCACCCCAAGGTGGTGGTGTAGCCACTTACACCAGGACAGGGCTCCCTTCTGGGCTACATGATGGTGAGTGACAGGGCTTAATTTGGCTGTATCTTTAATAAACTTGTAGTCTGCTTCATTCCTGACTCAGGTGTTGCTTTTCGCATGGAATCCTCGAACCTGTCCCGAGCCTGCTCACGACACAAAGACAGGAAAACTCAGGACAGAAAGTAATTTTGATATTACCATGTGGGAACCCTGATGTCAACAACCTAAATTAATGAGTATATAGTACAGTTACATGGCTGCTTGTACTTGTTTCAACCTGTTATGTATTTTGTTTTGGTTTTATGTGAGCAGCGGGCAAGATGCAGGATTCCTACATCCATGTGAGAATTTAAGTTGTAGCACCACATACCTCTTTAAAGTTAATCACACTTAGGGGGTGTTCACACAGCAGTCTTATTTTGAAACAACAAAGGTTGTTTCGAAATAAGAAAGGCTATGTTCACACGACGCACCATTTTTTCAAAACAAAGGGTTCCATTGTTTTGAAACAACAGTGTTGTTTCAAAACAACTTAAACCCCATGTGGGGATGAAACAACGTTGTTTCAAAATGATTGTTTCGAAACAATGCTGTCTGAACATGTTGTTTCAAAACAACGGTGACTTGTTTTGAAATAACTGTTGTCTGAACATGCTATTTCGTTTCCTGCTTTTTTCATTAATTCGAATTAACAAACTGTTAATTCGAATTAACTTATTTTGAAATAAGATGTTATTTCGATACAACTTGTAGTGAAACAACTTGTATCGAAATAACCCCCTGTGTGTGAACATAGCATTACTGACCTTCCAGTGCCACAGGGTCTAGTAGTGGGGGCACTTTCCATAGTCAGAGGAAGAAAAACATATGGTTATTCACTACTAAGCTCCTTAACAAGCAATAAATTCAAAAAATTGTGAATAACATTAGTAATTCAGGCTATCTCTACACTTACATGTGAATTCAAATTGCTTGTCATCAATTCAAATTCAAATAAGTGCATGGACATGCCCACTTTCCTCAATTTGAACAGAGGAACTCCTCAGTTCGAATTGAGGAAAGCAGAGTTCAAATTGGTCAGACCTGCTTTTCCATCGAAGGCAGGGTCAATTTGAAGTGAGTCATTCGAATTGACATTGTGTGACCATGTCAATTTGAATGCACTGTTAGTTTGAATTAGCAACAGCTTGATATTTTCCTATACAATAGCACCCCCTACTGAATTCGAACTAGCAAGTCCTGTTCATGGACATGCCAATTTGAATTGGATTTTCTAGTGTGGCTATGTCAAATCTAATCGACTGACTTTGAATTAGATTTGAATTGATCAATTCAAATTCAGTAATTCAAATTGAAATGCTCAGTGTAGACATAGCCTCAGTGTGATGGTGATTCAGTCCCTCTGTTTATTTAGCAACTTATATTTGTTCTCTCTCTCTCTGTCTCTGTCCCTCTCTCTTTTTCCCCCAAATAAGCAATGCTACAAGGTATTTTTAAAATAAGTAATATCTCATTCAGTGGTTGATCAAAGCCTACTGAAATCAGTGGGAAAACTCTCATTGACTTTAGCGGGCTTTTACATCAGGCCTTCAAAAGGATGATTTAGTATACTTTCTGTAACTGGTTTATTCCAACACTAAACTGTTACATCCAGACTATATATTTAGACACAAATCTTGAACTCAGTCTCTACAAATTGAGAATATAAAATAAGTGGATTAGTTAGGAAAATGGAATTCCTGCTCTGTGGAAATCATTCTGAATTGTAACAAAAAAAACTTTTTTTTTTTCCTGTTGAGCATAAATTTTGAAAATAACTGGTTTTTTTTGTTAGATTTGGTAGGGTAAAAACATTTGTTCCAATAATGTAGACACATAGTAACTAAAGTAAAAAAAAAAAAATATATATATATATATATATATCTATATATATATATATATATATATATATATATTTTTTTTTAAGTAAAATATTTTAATAGCCAAAGATTAAAACAAAACTAAGCAGAGTGATAGTCAAGATGAAATGTTTTCAGATTATTCAACTGAAATAAACCAAGAAAATAAAAATGATTATTTTATTACTTTCTATGGATAATTTTGTTGAAATTGACAACAATTTCTGAAACATTTAACTTTTGATGAAATTAATTTTCTGGGGAAAACACAACTGTTCTGTGTTTAAAGAAAGAAAGAGAAAAATAAACAAATATATAAAAATATATAGCTGCAACCTAACTTAATTATTAAATACATAATTGGCTTGGGAAATAGAAGGAGACATTATGTGAAAAAGGATATGTCTAAAGAACGAGAGGGGGCATGGGCTAGCCTATCCAAACTAAGTTGAATCCAGCTAACGTAACTAGCAGTAGCAGTGAAAATAACAAATATCCCAGGTACTGGAATGGCCCCTGACACATGCTTGACTTATTAGCCTGCTCTGAGGCCTATTTGTTTCATCTTCACTACTGTTGTTACCTGCATTAGCTGGATTCATAACAAAACATAAGGTTGCTCATAAATGTATCTGATACCAGAGCACATAAGCTGAAGGTCAGTGATTCACTTCATAGTCATTTCATTGGGCTAAGATCATATGTACTGGTCAACCAGGTGAACATAGAAGCAGAGCTATTAGCTGATCACTAATTGGTTGTGATTTGGATCTGGCACACAGGATGCCGGCTGGAGAGACACATGAATCCTAAAAGATTGTTGTGTATTATCTGGGAAGATCAGGAGGATCTGTGAGGAGAGACTTCAGTTCCCATTTCCAGAAGAATTTCTGCATTCTGGATGAGGTCTTGGGATGGAGTCCAAGTAAATGATATTTAGGGACTCAGTCATTGAGGCAGCCACAAAAACCTGTAGCCTGAAGACAATTGGTGCATGTTGGTTGGTGGCAAACCTAGGACCTGCTGGTGGACATCAGTGGTGAAAGAAGCTAATAAAATGAAGAAGAAGGCTTTCTGAGAAGTGCTCATGAATTGGACTCCTGATATAGCTAAGAGGTATGGCCTGATTAGAAGAGCTGCAGCTGTGGCAATCATTGAAGCAAAAGAGTGGTCATTAGAAGATTTCAGAAAGACCAAGGAGAAAGATTACTGGAAATTCTCAAAAGAGGTCTGGCAAACCGTAACCTTAGGAGTTGTCTGTGGGATGTTGCCTTTTTTTTTTTCTCAGCAAGGGTGGTGAAAATTCACTGTAACTGGGAAGATTGTTGAGAGGTAGAGGGAGCACTATGAAGAACTCTTTAATCCAGTGGAAGTACCCTGTTTTTACAAGGCAGTGATGGAACCCCTCAGTGAGATTGATTCTATTTATGGATGAGGTTGCTACAGTGGCATAGCTCCTGCAGAGTAAGAGGATGAAATTTGTCTGGAGATGCTGAAAGCACTGTACAGAGTTGGGGCATCATGGTTAATGTGCCTCTTCAATGTTGAATGGAAGGCAAGTACTGTACCTTTGGGTCAGCAAACTGGGGTTGTGGTCCTGATGTTTAAGAAAGGAAAACAGAGGATGTGTTCTAGCTGCAAGGGGATCACATTTCTCAGTCTTTCTGGCAAATCTTATATCAGGGTGTTGGAGAAGAGGTTCTGCCTGTTACTTACACCTCAGATTCAGGAGGAACATTCTGGTTTCCACCCTGGATGTGGAACAAAAGACCAGCCCATTTGCTGTCTTGCAAATATTGGAGGAGTCACAGGAGTTTGCTTATCCAATCTCTTTTGTTCATATAGCTGGAGAAGTATTATGGCTCCATTACTTGAGATGTCCTGTGGGAAACGCTGTGGGAATATGAGGGGCCAGTGCCACCGCTGTGTGTTATCCAATCCCTCTATTCCTCGAATGAGAACTGTGTTTGCATTCTTGGCATTAAGTTGAGTTAATTGAAGGTAGTTCTTGCACTCTGTGAAGTGTGAGTCTTGTCCCATCTTCTGTTTGTGATATTTATGAACAGCATACCAAGGCATAGACAAGATAGGAAGTGTATGTGGTCTGGGGACTCATAGGTGGAATCTATGGCTATGTCCACACGTAGGGCCTTATTTTGAAATAAGTTATTTCAAAACAAGCCCTTTCAAAACAAAGTCCTTATTTGAAATGACTTAATTTGAAATAACTAAGGCTATGTCTACACACGGTTTTGTTATTTCGAAACAAGTTATTTCGATAT
>ML681993.1:43326666-43336775 GCA_007922195.1 Podocnemis expansa | reverse complement strand
AAGCATTAGGCTTATTTAGTCTGCAGAAGAGAAGATTGAGGGGGGATTTGATAGCAACCTTCAACTACTTGAAGGGATGCTCTAAGGAAGATGGAGCTTGACTGTTCTCGGTAGTAACGGAGGACAGAACGGGGAGCAATGGTCTCAAGTTGCGGTTAGGGAGGTCGAGGCTGGATATTAGGAAAAACTTTTTTACCAGGAGAGTGGTGAAGTCTTGGAATGAGCTGCCGAGGGATGTAGTGGAGTCTCCATCTTTGGAGGTGTTTAAGTCCCAGCTGGACAAAACCCTGACTGGGATGGTTTAAGTGGGAGTGGTCCTGCCTCTGGCAGGGGGTTGGACTAGATGACCTATGAGGTCCCTTCCAACCCTATTATTCTATGATTCTATGATTCTGTGTTCTGTGATGGTGTTATTTGTGTAGGTATGTGGCAGAGTTAGCAAGGGGGTTTGCTGCAGGGATATGTGCATGCCTTAAGGTTTCTGTTATGTGATGTGTAGTTGGTGGTGAGTAGCTGTTTAACGTTGGAGGGGTCTTGTAAACGAAAAGAGGTCTTTCTCCCAAGGTTTGAGAGAGTAAGGGGTTGTCTTGTAGGATAGGCTGGAGATCCCTCGGTTGATCAAGCCCGCAAATCAAACCAGTGTGAATTTGTTAATGTTTAATAGTACCAAAGGATTCCTTGTTTGTTCTATTTTTACCAATGCTCATAAGTGCTATCCTACTACAAATTAGAACAGTAATAATAATCAGAAGATGTCAAATAGCTACCAATAGGTGTAATTTTAGTACAATATAAAAGACATTATACATTTTTGTTTTGGTGAAAGAATTTTGGAGAACCTAAATTTGTCTCACATACGCAAATTTGTGTTCCAGTGAGGGGAAAAAAATATTTGACCTATCAAGACTACTTTTTCTCTATTTCTTCTAACATTTATTTCACCTTTTTCCAAGTAATAAAGTAGGAAATTAAAAAAAAAAAATCCTATCTAAACAAAAACATTCTGGACATTATCTTATTATAGGAAAATGTTTAAAAAATATTTTATTATATTTTACATAAACATTGAATTTCTTGTTTGTTTCTGGAAAAATATAAAATTATTTGTTCCTTTGAAAAAGTGTTTTCAGTTAAATCATTTTCTTTTTAATGAATGAAGAAGTTGAACAAATTGTAACAAACCATATGTAAAACCTTTGAGAGAGGGTGAAGAAAAATACCCAGCTTGATTCTTAAGAACCTAGCATGACTACACAGGGACTCCAGTTTGAAGAAATGCATTTTTATTTATCTCTTCTGAAGGTAAATCTGACATAAATTTCATAATTCATAATTGGTAAGTCAAATGTTTCTTGCCTTAAAATATATAGAAGGCAGAATAATATCTACTACAGAATGGAAATTTATTTAAATTACTCTTTGAGAAGTCTGTATAGTACTACTTTTTCCATATGTAAATCAGTGGAAAAAAGATTCCATTACTGTTTAATTCCATTACTTTTTTAATTTCCCACACAGAATTAACTGCCTTCTGCAATACACATTGTTGCTGTAGATGTGGAGGTGTTATGTTGGAAACTTTTCTTTTAACTTTTTTATTTCTTTTTTTGCTTAGCAGACATGAAAATAATTCTTAAAATATTATCCTTTTATTCTGCTTGCTGCTTATTCACTGAAGCAGGATGTTCAGATAACACATTCTTTCATTGCACTTCTGTATTTTTTTCCTTTTCTGTTATTTTCCTTTTGGACCTAATTTTGTATTTTTTTTTCCTTTCCTGATGTGTCTTTAATTGACTGAGTAACATTTCAAGGTGATTTTTTTTAAGACCTACCTTGCCTAGTAGGTCTTTTGAAACCTTCACAGGCTGGTTTCCAAATACGTACAATTTTTGATGTACAATAGCTGATCTTTTTGTCAAGTACCCTAGGGGAAGAAAGCAGACTTCTAAAGATAAAAGTGAATTGAGAAAGCTAATGAAAGGTGATTTTTTAATATCTCAGCGTTTGGCTTGAGGTTTTTTTTTTTCCCCTATAAAATCATGCAAAATGATGTTCTGAATGTAGCTATTGCACTGTATATTTCCCCTCTTAGTTAATGAGTTCTCCTCTACTTCCAAGAACCATAAAATAGTTGTCCTTGTTTTATATGTGGGAAACGGGGGGGGAGGGGGATTAATTGAAATGTGTGTTAATTGTAGTTTTTTTCCCCCCTTAAATGATGTAAATATGTCTAAGGCAGGCTTAGAAGCTGTGCCTAACAGCTTCTGAGGGCGACTTCTAATCTACATGGGTTTTATATTAGCATGAACACAAAAGGGTATAATTAGCTGATTATCATACTGGGTGCAGAACATGGTGTGTAATGGTATTTGGGGTCAGTCTGCTCACAAATCTATCAATATCAGTAATTCTACTAAGGGGAAATATGAAATACTATCTTTGTGTGAACTGCTACTCTCTCTGTTTCAAATCTGTCTGGGTTAGTTATGGGTAAAAACTATCCTTAGTTAAAAAGAGGCTTGTAGAAAGGTGACTTCATGTTTCAGCCTGAAAAAGTTGAAAATCAGGAGTGGGAGGTTTGCATTGTTTCAATGCTTGAGGCAGTTTGCCTCCTCCTCTATTGCTTCTCCTGTTCTTTGTTATGGAAGTAGCTATTAGAAATTACTTAAAGACTAAGAGAGCTGAAGTGACTAAACTCACTACAGGGAGAGAGTCCTTCTCTCTCTGAGTGGAAGAGGAACAGCAATGGAGTGACCAGCAGGTGGAGCTGGTGAACAGCGAGAGTGACCAGCAGCAAGCTGGGCAGTGCAAGTGATGGGAGGGTAGAGCTGGCAGACAGCGGGTGGAGCCAGAGGATGGTGAGCACAGCCAGCAGTGAGCTAGGTGACACAACTGACCAGAGGGCGGAGCTGGCGGACAGCGGGTGGAGCCAAGAAACAGTTCTGGAGGATGGAGTGAGTGACCAGTAAATGGCGTCGGTGGACAGCTGGTGTGAAAGACACTCCCTACATCCCCTAGGGTTGTTTGGGAGTCTAGTTTGCACTGATTCTCCAGATCAGTGCCAGTTTTGCCATTAAGTTTGTATGTTCTGTTATGTGGTTTGGGTTGTTGGGAACTTCACTCTATGCTAATTTTTTTTAGATTAGTACTGGTCTCTGTATTTGGCCTTTTGCATTCTGTTTTACTACTATTAAAAGTTCTGTTTACTACACTGAGTTTTGTGCTTGCGAGTGGGGAAGCCTTACCCCTTTGGAGTGCCTAGGGAACAGTGCAGGATTCCCAGAAATCTGGGTGGGGACTCGAGCCAATTGGTGGTTTTGCATCATTGGGAAACCCCTAGATATAGAACCTGGCCTTTGTCCTGCCAGCCTGCCCTGGCGGAAGGGTTACATATGTGTCCACACTACCACTGACTTCATGTAGTTTTTAATAGTACTGTAAATTCTAGTATGGTTTCAGATTTACATGAAGGAAGAAGTCATAAAAACAAAATGATAATCTCTTGTCTGGTATATGTCAAGCACGGGGCTTACTCAAAGGGCATGACTACACAATGACTAAACTCTCAGGTTTCTTGGCTCAGGTTATGGAACCATAAAATTGCTGTGTAAACATTCAAACTCAAACTGCAGCCTGACCTCTGGGAATCTGCTAAAGGGGAGCTATATGAATAGCAGACAATGCAAGAATGCTGTATGGGGCCATGGGGACAAGAATCTTGAGAACTCCCTCCCCTTGCCTAAAGAAGTAACCTTCAATGAAATAATTTTGACATACTATGAAAGTATTGGATAAGGGCAACAGCTTAGCAAAGATGTTAATGTTACTGTTTGGCTGTCCAGGAAGATAAAAGCTGCAAAGTAATTTTCTTTAAAATTAAAGCTAATATTCTGGAGCACGGTTCTTCTCTAAAGAGTGAATTCCACAGATTTTGTGGCTGTTAAATATCAAGGGCTCTATCCAGAGAATAGTGACTTTTTATTCACTGAACTGTGCACTAAATCATGACCTTCATGATTTTTTTTCAGCGTAGCTATTTTAGAGAATTTTATACAAACAGGTTTTGTCTGCTTGCTTTCTGATTCACCTGGTGCCCTTTTGTTAAGTGCCAGCTTTCTCTATAGTATAGTTCAGGGCATTCATACAAGAACTAATACATTTATTCAACCTTTATTGTTTTTATGTACCTTCCATGGTTCTGATTAAGGGTTTTCATTGTGGCTGAGACTAGCTTCATTATACAGTACCTCCTGCTTCAGTCCTATCTCTGTTGGTGCACATTTTATTTCTTTTGTTTGTTTTATACTTATTTCTATTGCCAGTGGTATGAGGGGGGGAGGAGGATGTATAGTTTCACCATCAATGAAAGAACAAAAAAAGGATTAAAGAATGATTGTATGTCACACAGTGAAACTCATTGTGGAACTATTATTACACAAGACATCCCCATTTATACAAGTAACTTCATGTGTAAGCTTTGTGAAATAAGGTATTTAAGAGAAGAAGGAATTTGTTTATTTTTTCTATGCAACTTTTTGTGATCTTAAGTGATTAAATCACTTTGTTATTCAATGCAGCAGCTGATCCAAGATAATGCCATCAAGTTTCTATTGTATCCTATGTGTGTGTGAGCGGGTCTCCTTCTCTCTAACCTCGATATGCCCAGGCATCTTTTTGGCTTCTTTGATTATAATGAGGTATAATGGCAATAGGGAGGCTGAATGAAAAGGACACATTATGCCAGTGGTTCACATCCACTGGAATATGATCCTGAGATCAATTTTGTGAAGGGTGCCCAGTTGGTTGTACTGCATTGATTCAGACAACAACAGTGTCACTAGGACATGGCTGGAGCATAGGCAGCAGCAAGAAGGCACATCTTCCTTTCCTGTGATTTGTGTACTAGCTCCACAATCTACGCTCCATGGAGGTACAAAGGAGCATTGTGTGACAGATGTAAACAATGTATTGAATTAAGTCTAAATTGTCTTTTGGTAATTTTATATGAAATGAACAGTGTGATTCAAATCCAGTCATGTGATTGCTTTATTTTCATATTGAAGAGACAATTCATTTCATCTGATGTAATAAGGCATCTGGGACATAATCTTATCTACATGTCAATACACTTTAAATAGGATGCAAAGCAAGAAACTCATCTGGCCCTTGGTACAGGTCTCTAGAATCAAACTCTGCCCTTTCATACTTGTGTGCAACTCCAGTGGACTCCAGCCAGAGTTACATGGGTATATCTGAGGGCAGCAATTTTCTTCATGATTTAGTAGCTTGTGATTTAACAAAAGAAAATGCTAATAATCTAAGTCTTATCATTAAGTAAAGCTCTCTCTTTCTCTGAAGTTTAACTTTTACATGACATGATTAGGTTTAAATTTGAGAGTGCATGTGAACTGAAAAACAAATATGGATTTAATTTCATTATTAGGTTTAATAACAATAATTGAAGTAAAGTTATGTCAAACAGGGTCTAAATTCAAAATGTAATTAACTTATGGCTGTGCTTAGTGTTTTGACCTTTCCATCTATGAACGCTGTTGGGAATGCCACTCTGTCCAGTGGAAAGTCAAGAAGAAGGAAGGAAGAGAGTCAGGTATAGGCAATGAAAGTATGAGACCCATGAATTCAGTGTAAAGTGTATGCCCACAATTACAAGTTCAAGAAATTGGAGGAGTGAGTGGAGCAGGACAGATTCTGGGGGTGAGGTGCAATGGATCCAGACTGATGTACAAGATAGGAAGCTTGGAGGAAGACTGTGTCAGGAAGGTCCCTGAAAAGCAAGAAAAGGCTATGGCTTCTGGGATATAAGACAAATTTAATATGTTGGGAGAAGTGACAGAGCTCCCTGACTTATGGTAGGGCTCCTGGTTGCTGGTGAGAGCAGAAAGGAAGGATAATTAAGACATCTGGAATGCTGAGAAAAGTGGGAGAAGGGTGGGAAAGTAATGGGAAAGCTCTATGAACTGGGAGGACATAAGCAGGACCTAGCAGCTGTATTCAGATTACATTTATAAAAGACTATATACAGGGAAATTTAGAAAAGGTGGGTTGCTATTTTAATCTTTCATGAGCTGTTTTTCTGAGCTTTTATTTAAGAGGGAGATATCTGCCCTTTTTCTGCATGTCCATATTTGTGTTGAGAGAGATTCCAGAGTGCATTATAATAGAAGCACCCTAAGTTTGTGGCTCTGTTACAATGAGCCTGGGTAAGTGGACCACATTTTGCCATCTCAAGAAAGAACAAAGGTCATTGAAAGAAACTTGGAAACATCTCATGGGCTCTATACAAAGACTGCTGAACTAAGGAATATCTTCTGTATTGGAAACAGTCAAGTCCTTCATAAAGCTAATATTAGGTGAGGTCCTCTAATCCAGTGTTTTTCAAACTTACTGGGCTCAAGATCCATTTGTAAATGTTTATGGCCTGTCACTTCATGGTAAATAATCAACGGGCTGATGCTCTGTTGTGGTTTTGATCAGATCCTGCCCACTGGAAGTTTGGGTCTTGCTCAGGACTCACTCCATAATGGCAACTCTTGCAGTTCCTATGCTGTAGTGCTGACTGGCTTGGATCTCTGTTCCACACACTACAAACTCTGGAGTCACAGTGCTACTCAAGTTTGCAACAATACTCCAGTGGGTCAAATTTTGTGTGAGTGGAGTTTTGACTTGGCTTGGTACCCCCCAAATTTGGACCTAAGAGATCCTAGGGACTCTATAGTGGTTTAAATATACTAATGGACCAATCACAAGCCTTGTGTCTATAAGCAGGTAACAGTAGGTGGTTGCTCAAAAGGTCTTGCCAGTGTTTGCTAGTAATTTCCTTTAGATCTTTGGAAAGCTCCCCAAAACTGCCTGTCTCAATTTACCCTTAAGAGGACAAAGGTATAGCCTTCTTTTCAGACTGATACTCAAACAACAGTTCCTTTGAAACCAAAATGTCTCCTTATTAAATGTTAATTATAATACAGTTGGATTCTTAAATCAAAAGTCAACAGAAATTAACAAATGACAGAGGTCACACGACACAATAAGGACACTACAAATTATGTAATCTAATGTTACAGAACATAAAATGCAACATAAACTATAAATATGCAATATAATACTCAAATCATGGTGTGACATTTCCTTAGCACTTACTATAACATGTTATGATACATAAACAGTTCATGTTTGTATGTCATACAGTGCATCAGACATACAATGTTGCAACATATAGGAGAGAAAAGAAAATGCTTCATATATATACACGAAACCTTAATGCAGTGTTTTAATATAAAGTCAAACCTATTACAGTGTAACACTCAGATTCCTTATACATATGTATTAAGTAACATTACAATAGTACACATTCAACAATATTAATACAAAATAATTTTCTAGGAGAGTTGATCAGGAGATCATAAAATGGGTGCAGTAAGAGGCCATTCAGATGTAAACATCCAGTTTTATTTACAATGGTATTCATATATTCCCTGTCCTTAGAAGAATTATATTTAGTTTCTTCCTTATTTATCAAATCCCTCTGATTAACCTCAGGGGTCCTTCTGCTCTGCCAAGTTATAAGCTGCTGTGTGCTGCTGCTAATGCTTTTGGTCATCTCCTTCTCCTCTAACCATCAAAGCCACCCACATTCAAGCCTGTTAGCTGTCTGCCTCATAAATAATTTCTGACACTTCTGATTGGTTGCTTTCTTCATGCAGATCTTTCTTCCAATCAGTCATCTGATATGCTAATTAGTGTTTTCCCTGTCACGCAAGCTGGCTTTCCTTGAGAACCTCTTTCCTACCTTGCTGTGACCCCTCCCTTCACATGTTTAAGAGTGACCTTTATTTCATCCTAATCTACCTGTCTGCTAAATTGCCACCATCAGATGGATTTATCTAGATCAATTAAGTAGTCAGTTAAGGCATGATCAGTCAATCTGAAAATCAACTTAATAAAACCACTCCCACAAGTAGTATAGCACTACATTGATAAGAACACATTTCCTGTTGATGCAGTACAGAGAAGTTGATACAATAAAGGGGAATGAGGAAGTCAACAGGAGTTATGCATCTACTCTGCACCTCTTGTGTAACTTTTGTTGAGTGTTGGGCAAGAAAAGGTATTGCTGAAGTTCACTGTCACTATAAGGCAGTTCAAAGTAAAGCAGCCATGAGACTTCTTTTAATTACACTAAAGGACAGCTTCCCAGAAGGATGTTGCAGGGACCAAGGAAAGGAGGCTGAAAGTGAGCGTTGTTATGGCACTTCTGACAATTCCGCTTTTAGTATATACCAAAAAGAAAACTAAGGCAATGTCCACACATACATCATTATTTCAAAATAACCCATTTTGAAATGAGTTATTTTGAAATAAAGTCCTTATTTCGAAATAAGTTAATTTGAATTAACAGTTTGTTAATTTGAATTAAGGCAAAGCCTGCTTTTGAAATAGCCCTTGTTTTTAAATGGTTATTTCAAAACAAGGCCGTTCGGACATGTTGTTTTGAAACAGTTGTTTTGAAACAATGGTGTTGTTTCGAAACAATGTGTCCAAATGGCCTTGTTTCAAAACAACCCTTTTGAAACAATGGTTATTTCAATTAGATGTGAGGTTTAACAGTTTCAAAATAACAGTGTGTCGTGTGGACATGCCACTTCTTATTTTGAAACAACCTCTGTTGTTTCGAAATAAGAAGCCTGTGTGGACATACCCTATTTGTGCACTTAGTATGATCCTTTAATCTGAAAGGCTTCTGCACAATGAAATCACATTAATTTATAAATATGATTTCAAGTATAAATACCTCTTGCACATGGGCAGATTAATGCATGGGCCTACAGGGCCAAGGCCAGGGCCAGGGGCCCACACAATGTGCAGCACTATGGGGGAGCAGAGCCATGTTAGGCTCTGCATTCCAGCCCCACTCCAGCCCTGCTCCCTGGACGGCTGATCTGCCTCTTGTATGGGGTGGGTCATCCCAGAGGTTGGCTCTGCACTCCTCCCCTGTCTGGAGATGGCTGCTGTGCTGTGCAGTACAGCACAGTCTTCTGTACAGCCTGCCACACTGAAAGCCACCCCACATGTGTGCGATACTCCTGAGGGCTGAGCAGCCACATCTCCCAAACCACTCTCTGTCCTGCAGAAGACAGGTCTGTAGACTGAAGGTGAGCTGTAGGACCCACCAGTGCAGGCATCTCAGGGGCCCAGAGGCCCCTAATCCACCACTGTTCTTCCATCTTTGGCAGATATTGACACTGATCTGTGAGTGTTTGTGCTTTACTTGCTGAAGGAATATAGAATTTTCTAGTGTAGTTCATTTAAACATATGGAGAGTGTTATAACAAATTTACTGTGATGTAATTGTATTTATATTAGTGGAGATACTCTTACTTTACACCAGTGTGAGATTAGAATCAGGTTATTTAAAAATTACTGAATTACAATAATGTTTTAGAGTGTAAAAGCTTGGCATTGATTGTTAATCAATTAAGCCTTGTAGTCTGGCCGTTTAACCAACTAACTTTACGTTACATTTTTATTGTAATTTGAAGCTTCAGTCCTCTTCTCAGTCCTTTGCAATCAGCAGTGTTCTGTAATAGTAAAGGTAGCATCACTTAGACTAATAATTCAGTGGAAACTTTTTAATGTGTATACAGAATCATAGAATCATAGAACCATAGGGCTGGAAGGGACCTCATAGGTCATCTTTTCCAACCCCCTGCCAGAGGCAGGACCAATCCCACTTAAACCATCCCAGTCAGGGTTTTGTTCAGCCGGGACTTAAACACCTCCAAAGATGGAGCCTCCACCACATCCCTCGGCAGCTCATTCCAAGACTTCACCACTCTCCTAGTAAAAAAGTTTTTTCTAATATCCAGCCTAGACCTCCCTAACCGCAACTTGAGACCATTGCTCCCCGTTCTGTCCTCCGTTACTACCGAGAACAGTCGAGTTCCATCTTCCTTGGAGCATCCCTTCGAGTAGTTGAAGGTTGCTATCAAATCCCCCCTCAATCTTCTCTTCTGCAGACTAAATACGCCTAATGCTTTCAGCCTTTCCTCATAGGGCTTGTGCTCTAGCCCTTTAATCATTTTGGTTGC
>ML681993.1:43266345-43326266 GCA_007922195.1 Podocnemis expansa | reverse complement strand
TTATAGTCCACCTATCCAACCCATAATTCCTTAATTTGCCAATGAGAATGCTGTGGGAAACTGTATCAAAAGCCTTGCTAAAATCAAGGTATAGCACATCAATGGTTCTTCCTGCATCCAGAAAACCAGTCATCTGATCATAGAAGGAAATGAGATTGGTCAGGCATGATTTACCCTTGGTAAATCCATGCTGACTGTTCCTGATCACTTTATTTTCCTCTAAGTGTTTGACGATGGATTCTTTGAGAATCTGCTCCATATTTTTTCCAGGGATTGAGGTGAGGCTGACTGGTCTGTAATTCACTGGATCCTCCTTTTTCCATTTCTTGAAAATAGGCACTACATTTACTTTTTTCCAGTCCTCTGGCACCTCCCCCATTCTCCATTAGTTTTGAAAGATAATGGCCAGCAGTGCTGCTATCTCATCAGCCAGTTCCCTTAGCACTCTTGGATGCAGTTCGTCCGGCCCCATGGACTTGTACACATCCAGCTTCTTTAAGCAGTCCCTAACCTGACCTTCTATCACCAAGGGCCTATCTCCTTCTCTCCCATCTGCCACACCCATGGTAGTGGGCTGGGAGCTGACCCTGCCTGTGAAAACTGAAGAAAAAAATGCATTGAGCACTTCAGCTTTTTCCTCATCCTCTGTCACAAGGATGCCTGCCCTATTCAGCACGGGGCCTACACCATCCCTGATTCTCTTTTTGTTACTAACATACTTGTAGAACCCCTTCTTGTTATCTTTTACATCCCTTGCTAGCTGCAACTCCATTTGTCCTTTGGCCTTTCTGATTTTATCCCTGCAGTCCCTAGCAATATCTTTATATGGCTCTTTGGACATCTGACCAAGCTTCCACTTCCTGTAAGCTTCCTTTTTATGTTTAAGATCAGAGCAGATTTCTCTGCTAAGCCATTCTGGCTGCTTCCCATGTATATTCTTTCTCCTAATTGGAATGGCAACTTCCTGTGCCCTTAGCAAGGATTTTTTAAAATATAGCCAACTCTCTTTGACTCCTTTCCCCTTCAGATTAGCTTCCCAAGGGATCCCGCCCATCAGTTCCCTGAAGGAGCCAAAATCTGCTTTTTTGAAGTTCACAGTTTTTGTTTTGCTTCTTCCCTTCCTTCCTTTAATCAGCATCCTGAACTCAACCATGGCATGGTCACTACTGCCTAGCTTGCCATTTACCTCTACCTCCTTGATCAATTCTTCCCTGTTTGTGAGCAGCAGGTCGATCGGTGCAAGGCCCCTAGTTTGTTCCTCTAGGATTTATACTAGAAAGTTGTCCCCAACACTCTCTAAAAATTTCCGGGATTGCCCGTGCACTGCTGTATTGACCTCCCAGCAGATGTCAGGGAAATTGAAGTCCCCCATGAGCACCAGGGCCTGTGATCTAGAAGTTTCCACTAGTTGTCCATAGAACACCTCATCCAACTCCTGCTTCTGGTCTGGTGGTCTATAGCAGACACCCACCACAACATCCCCCTTGTTGCTTTCTCCTCTAAGCTTAACCCACAGATTTTCATTTGGCTCTGTTCCATTTCCATAATGGAGCTCTGAGCAGTCATAGTGCTCTTTTACATATAACACTACTCCTCCCCCTCTTCTTCCCTGCCTGTCCTTCCTGAACAGTTTATAACCATCCATGGCAGAACTCCAGTCGTGCAGACTATCCCACCACATCTCTGTTATTCCTATGATATCATAGTTCCCTGTCTGCGATAGTATAACCAATTCTTCTTGCTTATTTCCCAGGCTCCTCACATTAGTGTATAGGCACCTAAGATACCTGGCCAATTGCCCTATTTTGTCATGTTGATTTCCAATTCTATTACATAAACATCCTTGCATTTTTTCTAGGAGTTCTCCTCCCCCACTCTCCTCACATACTGGGGCTTCAGTAGAGCCCTTAAGATATTTGTTTGATCCCCCCCTCCCCATTTTCCAACTACCTTCTCTTTTATTGCTGGTGCTACAGTCCCAGCACCCCCCAAGTTTCATCCCTTCCCCCAGATCACACACATTCTCACTTACCTGTGGGCTTTGGTCTCCTTCCCCCATTGAACCTAGTTTAAAGCCCTCCTCACTAGGTCAGCCAGTCGGTGCCCAAATAAGCTCTTCCCCTTCCTGGACAGGTGAAGGCCATCACTGCCTATCAATCCTCTGTCCTGCAAGAAGTTATGCTTCATTGTGATTACAGTTCCAGTCTATTGTGGTATTTTTTTTTCCCTTTCCTGACTCACATAAACATGTGTGCCTCACAATTATCCACCCTGTAACACATGTTGCCAATCTAGAAAGATAAATGCACAACTAAGTAATGCTTATTTGTAAGGTGCTCTAAAATTGCACATGGTTTTGAAATCATGAGAGATCATTCCATTTTAAATGAAGTTTGACAAGTAGATGTGTCAACAAGGTTGTGTTAAAATGCCACACATTAATTGGTTCCTCATACATAGGTAACATACATCAAGAGCTTACTTGTTCACTGAAGCATTGTGTAACACAAAGGTATGGGCATATTGTTGACAATTTACCTTTTGAATAGCGTGTACTCCTAGTATTGGAGTTTTGGATCATAAATAAAACTGAATGCCAAAATTATGCTGAATTTCACATTTACTGTTGTCTGGTAAAATGACAACTTTTGTTCTAAAAAACATGCAGACCCCATGTTTTTAATCTGACATGTTACAGCAAAGGCCAGGTTGCTCCACAGTGCCGTGAAACACATGATAAAGGAACATTAGAAAGTACTACAGTGCCAACCCATCACTTCACAGTTGAGTGGTAGTGTGTGACATCAGACCCCAATGGTGTCTTAAGGACTTAAAACTATCATCTGAACACTCAGCCAGTAAGTAAACTCTGGGGAAAGCTGTCTGTGGCCAAAACATTGGGCCTACTCAAATGAATAAACCATCAAATCTATGTTACGGTGTCAGTTTCATTTTCACTGAAGCACATACTTTGCTTGCAGAGGTGCTGTGGGACTTCTCAAATCAAAATATCTTTGAAGCTTTGCAAGTTCGTGTTTTATCAGGCAGTAATATCCTAGAAAGATCCCCTGTGTGATCTTGGATAGTATTTAGAGCATCTGACATAGAGAAAGCCACTAAAGAAATCATCTTTGGATTTTGTACTGTGCACTGGTGCAAAATGCTGTGGCAGGGAAGGGATCAGGCAGTGGGGAGTCAGTGGGACACAACAGTGCTAAATGTAACAATCTGAATGTATCATGCACTATTTGGATACATAGATGATCTTGTAGGGGGTATACTCTACGATTCTGGAATACCTTTACTCATTTTTGCAGCATTTCACTGTCTATACAGCTATAAACTCCTCTGCTCCATGTATGTGTAGCACATGTACTCTACACGCTGCTGCAAGCATAGACAAAGGCTAAGAGTATCAGAATTTTGCCCTTTCCACACTTAGTTCTGCTGTGAGTTAGAACAGTTTAAATTTGATTGAAGTCATAGAAGTTTCCAAACTGGACCTCAGTGTATTGGTGAAAGACCACGGTTAACTGAGAGACAACTTAGGTAGCTACTCATTTCAATCTCCTTCTTAATTACAAGAATGCATCATATTTATTTGGAGGACAATAACAATAAATTTAAATAAAAATCAGATTTGCAGGAAGACATAGTTTTAACCAATATGCCTACCATATGGTTAATCTTCATCCCACTTTTCTTCTTTGTCACCATTACGTTCAGTGTTTTCCTTATTTCAGGGATGTTTTCACTCAATCTCATTTGTAGGCTTTGCATTAATTGAATGTGCAGTGATTTATCTCATATTGAGTGATACATATATATGAAATAACATTACCTGACTTCCCTCTATCTCTGGATTTCCAAATTTTTGTCTGGATCTCACTCTTCCTTAGAAATAGTTCAAGGAAAATAATTTGTATTTCTTGATCTCTGCAGGAAAAGGCAGATTTTTTTTCTTTCAAATACTGTGTATCTTCATAAACCCATGACATGCACTTGAAAGCTCTATATCCATCCACCTCAAAACATAACCTCCTGCTTTCTGGCTTTCCACTATGCACAGATGATCCCTGCAATAATGGAATTCCAATCAACTCATTATATTGATTTTCCACTTTTTGTGCCTGTCATAGAATCACAAAGCATTAGTGTGTGTTCCTGTGTGTGTTTGTCTTTGCTAAACAATCATTTCTCCTCAAGTGTTTTAGATTTGGTATTCTCAGTTAATCACATATACTTTTTGGCTACCTATACACTCAAGCATCATAATCAATATAAACAGAGTAGCAACAAAGTGAGGATAGTGCATTTATTTGTGAATCTGTTGCCTGTTTGCCCCTTCATTAGACCAAACTAATCTAGAAATGTTTTCCCAGGAAAATATTGTCAAAATATACTGGTCTCAGCCCAGTATAACAGGTGGAACATTTTCTACAGCAGCATCAAGAATCTTAAAAAAAAAAAAAAAAATCCAAAGCAGAAATTGTTTAGACGTGTTCCCTCAGAAAAAGGGAAATTCCTCAATCCCTACCTCCATTTAGTATACACACTGTTTGTGTTCACAACACAGCAGTCTTATTTCAAAACAACAGATGTTGTTTCGAAATAAGAAAGGCCATGTTCACACAACGCACAGTTGTTTCGAAACAACAGGTTCTGTTGTTTCGAAACAACTTAAACCCCATGTGGGGATGAAACAATGTTGTTTCAAAATGATTGTTTTGAAACAATGCCATCAGAACATGTTCTTTCGAAACAATGGTGACTCGTTTAGAAATAACTGTTGTCTGAACATGCTATTTCACTTTGAGCTTTTTTCCTTAATTCGAATTAACAAACTGTTAATTCAAATTAACTTATTTTGAAATAAGGTGTTATTGTGATACAAGTTGTTTTGAAACAACTTGTATCAAAATAACCCCCTGTGTGTGAATGTAGGCTGTGTTCCACCCTGCAACCATTATTGAGGGTTTATATGTATTTTAGAAAACAAGGCAAAATTCATGATATTGATAAAGATAAATAATTAGATATTCAAAAGTGCTAATGTGAGTAAATCACCTAATTATAATTCAAAGTCAATGGGAACTGGGTGCCTTCAAATTCCACCCCCCCCAAAAAAAAATTAAGCTATTATTACAATGTAATTGTTGAAAGTAATTACATGGACTTTATTTTCAAGGCCTTACAGAACTGATTCCCTTATACATTGTGTTCTCTTTTGCAGGTATGCCGCTGTGAGAGCACAGGCTGTTCCACAGTAGGATCCATAAATCTTTGTCAAGGTACAAAATAATAATCATGTAACATGCTATGTCAGGAAAGATAACTCCAAATTCTAGCAGGGACAACACCCAATTAATTGCAAATACTGCATGAACTATGACAACGGGGGGACTCGATTTTTGTGAATAAGGAACAATTACCCAAAGAGAAATCCATAAAAGAGACATTGCAAAAAATCCTCCCTGTACTCTTCTCATCAAACTTCAAAGGGACTTTCTCAGTTGTATTAGAAAATACAATAATTCAAAAGTGGAATTTAAGCTTGATATGTCACCTACAAGAAACATGAGGGGCTCAAGTTTGGCCAGTATTAAAAATGGAAGCTTTGGTCTCTTCTGAAGAAAAATGATACTTTTCATAACAGGATTTTCCCATGGGCTTTTAAGTTTCAAGATGGCTTATCAGGGAGATAAAAAAATATATCCTTTATTTTCTGACAGGATAAATTCTCTCAAGAAAGAAGGAAAAATATTTCTCCAAGATGATAAATTTAGAGCCATGTAAGAATCAATGAGCTAGAATCATTTTAGTCAAGAAAAAAAAACAAAACAAAACAATAGATGGAATATATTTAGAAAGACTACATGTTTGCTTTGCATTACCTTTTTTTTTTTTTTCATGGTAGGTAGCAAGAGAATTGTATGCAAAAGATTAGTGTCCTGTGGTAGTTCCAGGTTTTTTTGTTTGTTTGTTTGTTTGTTTGTTAAGACAGTAAACTTATGGTGTTAATATGGTTACTCTGCATGTATTGTTCTCTCTTTATTGTATGCAGTAAGAGTATTCTGAGTGTACTGTATTCCTCGATACTGCTTGTAGGTTAAGGGGATGTGATGTCCTGCTCAAAATACTCAGAACAGTGGTACAGTTCCCTACTTGCCCAAGCAACAGTGAGGCTTTGGTACTGCTAAGCCTTGCCAGCAAACTCTTCAAGATTTGGGGGATTTTCTCCCATGAAATCCCATGTGATAAATAAATTTGTTATTCTTTAAGTCATGACTCTTTGTTTGTTTTTCAAGATTCTACCCATCTAAACCTAAGGTTTAAGGTACAATCAGTGAACGCTAGTTCCACATTCTCCAGAGTCATCTCTCAGAAATTATTGTTTGCTGACTCCACAAAGACAGATAACATGTCAGCCGTTAGGTTAGCTGAAGACTCAAACTTCACTTTAATATCACACATTGAGATGGATTTGTATTAGGACAAGCACAAGTTTATTAACAAAAGAAAAATTAAGTGGTACTAAAAAAAGATAAAAAGGCATACATATGGTCAAAACCAAAAGAAAATAAAACACATTTTCTAATGGGTAAAACTTAATCTTAACAAGTTGCAATCTTTGTTTAAGCAGTTGTCTCACTTATATTTAGTTACCAGCATCTCCAGTCCAAGCCAGGAAACACAATGTTCGCAGAATTAAAGAGTGCTGTTCCCTTTGTTTCCTGAGTGATGGATAACTAAAACATCTTTTCAATTCTATTTATATTTTATAAAGTATAGTGGTTTGTCTCAGGAGCTGGAAAGAGTTCCTGGGAAGGCAGATTCTGGTCTCCCAGCTCACTAAGCTGATATTTGCTAGCTTATTTGCTTTGTTAACCTTATATTTTCACTGTCCTCTAGCTTATACAGATTGACCCAGTGAGGTAAATCCACATTCCTTTGTCTAACTAATATTAGTTTTATTAGCTTTCCACTCAGCATATTTCATGAACATATTTCTGCACACCTAAATAACTCTTTACACCTATGCCACATAATGAGATTGATGACATGCATGTTACCAGCTTTCATGAAAGGCTTTATGTGATGCATTTTTACAGCACAATAATAGTGTATACAATCAATTGATTCAACTGCTTATTCTTTAGGATTCAGACCTTTTGTTTCCTCATGCTATTTCTCCACATTAGGAAGAATAAGTATGTTCTAAGTGACATCTGTTGAAAACTGAGTTTAAATTTGCAGCTATCACTTTAATGTGTAAAACATTTCCTGATCCTGCTTCCATGCTAGAAGACTTGGCAGAAAACTGTGAAATCTAAGTTTTAAGCACTGTAAGAAGTCTGCAGAGAGCCAAGCTAGAGTAAGATAGGTTGATACATGCCTGTGTTTTAGGAAACAACCTGCTTTGCCATTTTGCTTTTGGATGTTGTGAATTAAGGTTCTAGACTTACGTAAAAAAAAAACAAAAAAACCCCACAAACATAAAGTGGGATTAGGATGCTGTCATCCAGAAAGATACAACTCTGACTTCTCTGACAGTCCTGTGGTGACCTAGAAGTTTACTTTCACCACCTCCAACTCAAAGAATATTTCTGCAACACCACTGAGCAACAAGCTAAGCCATACATACATTCTTACCAATACTACAAAAAGAAGAATTCTGCATGGACTCCTCTTGATGGTCGAAACAACAGACTAGACTTTTATATAGAGCACTTCCACTGACTTGCACAATTTGAGATTATATATAAACAGCATCACTTTTCCATGACCTCAGCCGTGCAGAACACAATACCATCAACAGCCTCAAAAAGAATTCTGGCATTATATTCAAAGAATCTGATAAAGGAGGTGATGTAGTTATCATCAATAGGTTGGATTACAATCTGGGCTGCCAGACAACACTCCAACACAACATTCCATAAGCCAATACCCTCTGACCCACAAGGCATACCAAAAGAAACTATGACAATTGCTTAAGAAACTCCCTGAAGAAGCAGAGGAACAAACCCATATGGACTTGCCCCAAGAGTCCCAGCCAGGAGTATTCTATCTATACCCAAGATGCACAAACCCAGGAATCCTAGACACCCCATCATCTTGGGCATTCTCACAGCAGGAATATCTGGCTAGGTGGACATTCTTCCTAGGCTCTATGCCACCAGCACTCCTAACTATCTTTGTGATACCACTGAATTCCTGATTAAACTACAGTCCATTGGTGATTTCCCAGAAAATACCATCTTAGCCACTACAGATGTAGAAACTCTATATACCAACATTCCGCAAAAAGATGGACTACAAGCCACCAGGAACAGTTTCCCGGATGATGACATGGTACACCTGATAACTGAAATTTGTGACTTTGTCCTGACACACAACTACTTCAGATTTGGAGACACTCTATACTTCAATTCAGTGTAATGGCTATGGTACATAAATGGCCCTACAATATGATATCATTTTTATGACTGACCTAGAAGATCACTTCCTCACATTTCATCTCCAAGAACTTCTCCTTTACCTATGCTACACTGATGATATTTTCATCATGTGGACCCAGGAGAAAGAGTCCCTTGAAGAATTCCATTAGGAGCTCAATAATTTCTACCTCACCATCAACCTCAGTCTGGACTAGTTCACACAAGAAATCCACTTCCTGGGCAATACTACAAATAAGAGTTGATCACATTAACATTACCCTATACCAAAACCAAACTGAGCACAATACATACCTTCATGCCTCCAGCTGATACCCTGGACACATTACACAATCCATTGTCTATGGGAGGGGTTCTAAAGCTTTTACACACCCTCCCCCCCCCCCCAGCGATACATGGTAACCTCTGATGTCCACAAAAAAAAGGGTTATCAATTTTGATTGTGCTTGTATGCTGTTTAATGGATTGATAAATGTACAATGAGTAAAACAAACATATTTATTACAAATTCTATGCTTAAATTGTACATTACTCCCATACCCCTAAGACTCCCTTCCCACACACCAGGAGGTGTGAGCACCCAGGGTAAAGAACCCCTGGTCTACTGTCAAGCCCTAAGATACAACTGCATTTGCTCCAATCCCTCAGACAGAAAAAAAGACACCTACAGGATCTCTGTTGAACATTCTTAAAACTACAGTACCCACCTGCAGAAGTGAAGAAACAGATTGACAGAGTCAGACAGATACCCAGAAGTCACCTACTAGAGGACGGGCCAAGTAAACAAGACAACAGAACAACACTGCCATCACCTATATTACCCAGCTAAAATCTCTCCAAAACATCAAGGATGTTACCCTAGAAGAATATGCCTCATTCTCTCAAGCCTTGGGAGGCAGCCCAGTCATAGAATCATAGGGTTAGAATGGACCTCATGAGGTCATCTAGTCCAACCCCCATCCAAAAAAGCAGGATCACTTTCACTAAATTACCCCAGCAAGGGTTTTGTCTAGCTGAGCTTTTAAATGTCTCCAAAGATGGAGATTCCATCAGTTCCCTAGGTAGCCCATTCTAATGCTTCACCACCCACCAAGTAAGAAAGTTTCTCCTAATATCCAACCTCAACCTCCCCAGCTGCAACTAGAAACCATTCTTCCCTGTTCTGTCCATTGTTACTACTGAGAACAGCTGAGCAATGTCCTTCTTAGAGCATCCCTTCAAGTAGTTGAAGAGTGCTATCAAATCCCCCCTTAGTCTTCTCTTCTGTAGGCTAAATACACCTAGTTCCTTCAGTCTCTCATCACAGATCTTGTGCTCCAGCCCCTTGATAATTTTTGTTGCCCTCCACTGGGCTCTTTCTAATTTGTCCATGTCCTTTTTATAGTGGGGAGCCCAAAACTGGATGCAGTATTCCAGATGCGGCCTCACCAATGCCAAATAGACAGGAACGATCACACCCCTCAACCTGCTGGCAACACTTTTACTGATGCAGCCCAATATGCCATTGATCATTTTGGCAGCAAGAGCACACTGTTGACTAATATACAGCTTCCCGTCCACCATGACCCCCAGTCCTTTTCTACAGTGCTGCTACTTAGCTGATTGCTCCACAGCCTGTAGGAATGCATGGGGTTTTTCCATCCCAAGTGCAGGACTTTGCAATTGTCCTTGTTGAACCTCATGAGATTTCTATTGGCACACAGCTCCAATTAGTCTAGGTCTTCCTGAATCCTGTCCCTGCCTCCAGTGTATCTACTGTTCCCTCCAGCTTGGTATCATCCACAAAATTACTAAGTGTGCATTCTATTCCATCATCCAGATCATTAATGAAAATGTTGAACAGAACTGGCCCGAGGGCCAACCCTTGGGGCACACCACTCATTACTTGTTGCCAACTAGACATGGAGCCATTGATTCCTACATGCTGAAGCTGTTGATCTAGCCAGTTTTCTATCCACCTTACAGTCCACATATGCAACTCATACTTCCTTAACTTGCCAACAAGAATGCTGTGGGAAACCATACCAAAAGCCTTGCTAATGTTGAGGTATATCACATTAACGGCTTTTCCTGCATCCACAAATTCAGTCATCTCATTGTAGAAGGCAGTGAGTTTGGTCAGGCACAGTTTGCCCTTGGTGAATCCATGCTGACTGTTCCTGATCACTCTGTTTTCCTCCAAGTGTTTCAGGATGGATTCTTTGAGGATCTGCTCCATGATTTTTCCAGGGATTGAGGTGAGGCTGACAGGTTTGTAATTCCCCGGATCCTCCTTTTTCCCTTTCTTGAAAATAGACAATATTTTCTTTTCCAGTCCTCCGGCACCTCTCCCATTCACCATGAGTTTTGAAAGATGATGGCCAGTGGTAGTGCTATCTCATCAGCCAACTCCCTCAGCACACTTGGATGCAGTTCATCCAGCCTCATGGACTTGTGCACATCCAGCTTCTTTAAGTAGTCCCTAACCTGATCTTCCACCACCAAGGGCCACTTTTCTTCTCTCCAATCTGTCATACCCAATGTAGTGGGCTGGAAGCTGGCCCTGCCTGTGAAAGCTGAAGTAAAAAAAAAAAAAAAAGCATTGAGTGTTTCAGTTTTTTCCTCATCCTACACCACAAAGGTACCTGCCCCATTCAGTAAGGGACCTATACCATCTCAGATCTTCTTCTTGTTACTAACATAGTTGTAGAACTCCTTCCTGTTATCCTTTAGATCATTTGCTAGCTGCTCCTCCAATTATCCTCTGGCATTTCTGATTTTATCCATGCAGTCCCCAGCAATATCTTTATTGCCTCCTTAGTCATCTGTCCAAGCTTCCATCTTCTGTAAGCTTCCTCTTTATGCTTTAGCTCAGTGCAGAATTCTCTGTTAAGCCACGCTGGGTGCCTTCCACATTTGCTGTTCTTTCTGCTCATCGGAATGGTATCTTCCTGTGCTCTTAGGAGGGAGCCAAATTCTGCTTTTCTGAAGTCCGGTGTCTGTGTTTTGCTTCTTTCCTTTTTTCCATTAATCAGCATCTTGAACTCTACCATCTCATGCTCACTGCTGCCCAGGTTGCCATTCACTTTTACCTCCCTAATCAGCAGGTTGAGAGGTGAAAGGCCCCTAGTTGGTTTCTCCAACATTTGTACCAGGAAGTTGTCCTCAACACTCTCCAAAATTTTCCTGGACTGCCTGTGCACAGCCGTATTGCCCTCCCAGCAGATGTCAGGGTAACTGAAGTACCCCATGAAAACCAGGCCCTGTGATCTGGAAACTTCTTCCAGTTCTCCTCAGAATGCCTCATCCATTTCCTCCTTCTGGTCTTATGGTCTATATCAGGCACCCAGCACAACATCCTCCTTGTTGCCCTCTCCTCTAAACTTATCCCACAGACTTTCAGCTGGCTTGTTTCCACTTCCATAATGGAGTTCTGAGCAGTCATACAGCTCTTTTACATATAGTGGTCCTCCTCCCCCTCTTCTTCCATGCCTGTCCTTCCTGAACAATTTATATCCATCCATCGCAGCACTCCAGTCATGCAAGCTATCCCACCATGTCTCTGTTATTCCAATTATGTCATAGTTCCTTGTTAGTGCCAGTACTACCAATTGTTCCTGCTTGTTTCCCAGGCTTCTTGCATTTGTGTAAGTCACCTAAAACACTGGGCCAACTCCCCTACTTTCCCCTGTCGATTTTCAGTTCTATCATTTCTACCTCTTTGTGTTTTCTCCCAGTGCTGTCCTCTCCCACTCAGCTCAGGTATTAGGGCTTCATTAGGACACTTAAGACAATTATTTGATTCCCCCCAATGATCCAACTACCCTCTCTTTTATCTCTGGTGTTACAGTTGCAGCACCCCCCCGTGTTCCATCCCCTCCCCTAGGTCTCCCACATTGTGACTTACCTGTCGGCTTTGGTCACCTTCCCCCTTCAACCTAGTTTATATCCCTCCTCGTTCAAATATGTTCTTCCCCTTCCTTGACAGATGGAGTCCATCTCTGCCTACCAGTCACTCTTCCTGGAACAGCACCCATGGCCAAGGACGCCAAAGACCTCCTGATGACACCATCTTTGCAGCCAGGCATTCACCTCCAGAATGCATCTGTCTCTTCTCAGGCCCCTACTCTTGACCGGAAGGATTGAGGAGAATACCACCTGTGCTCTGAACTCCTTCACCCGTGCTCCCAGAGCCCTGTAGGGTCCTTTGATCTGCCAAAGATCACCTCTCGCAGTATCATTGGTTCCCACATGATTGAGTAGCACAGGGTAGTAGTCAGAAGGACAGATGATTCTCAACAATCCCTCCATAACATCTCAGATAAAGGCAATGGGCAGGCAGCATGCCTCCCGAGAGGCCTTGTCAGGGCCACAGATGAGTCCCTCCGTCCTCTTCAGAAGTGAGTCACCCAACCACCATAACCCTATCTTTCCTCCTGGCTGTGGTGGATGTGATCCTCCCAGCCTTGGAGGTGCATGGCATCTCCTCTTACACCTCATCCATCATCTCTAGCACCATGTAACAATTCTTCACCACAATGGAGGGTGGGATGGGAGGAGGGGTGGAGCACTGTCTGCTGCCAGAGGTAACCAGCTGCCAGTGTCCTCCCTGTGCCATAGGCATCCTATCCATCTCCAGTGGTGTGGCAGTAGTCTCCGGCTCCTGGATAGTGTCCTCCTCCTTGCATGTCTCCTTGTGGATACTAGTGAGGAACTTCTCCAGGGCATGGATACTCCTGAGCCTAGAAACCTCCTCCTGTAACTCTCCCACCTGCCTCCTGAGAGATTCCACCAGATGGCACCTGTCACATTGATTCATCTCCCCAGCTTGATAGTCTGTGACAGAGAATGACAGGTCACAGTCCGTGCAAGTCCACACCAGGATCTGTGTAGAGATATCCATAGTCACGGTGTCTGTCTGGCTACAGACACAGGTGGAGGAGACAGAAGAAGCACTGGCACAAGCAGTGTGGCTCTTCTTCACCACCATGGACTCACCAAACTCCTCCCCAAACTCCCTCTCAAATTCTCTTGTTTTCAGTCCCCCTGTTCACTCAGCCACTGGCTTTTAAGGCCTTCTCTGCTTAGGTCAGCCCTTGCTCCTCATTAAGCACACAGGGGAAGGATGATCACACAACTGATTGAAGCTGCTGATCAAAGGTGAGAAAGGAACAATGGTACAAACAGCTTCAGAAAAGCACACAATCACAGTCCCAATTCCCACAGCTAATGGAAATCACCTGTAGGGAAAGACACAAACATACAGTCAGCAATTCACTCATCCAAGCTTTGCTCTCTCCCTTCTTGCTTCAGCTAGGACATCACCTTCACCTCCTTCTCAGGGCTTCACCAACAGTTCTTGCTTACAGACACACCGTAAACCTGAAGTAAATACATACAAGAAACCTTACACCATACAATGAGAACACTAACTCTGGTAGATATCCCTTCAACAGACACCATTGTCAACTTGGCCCACAGTTTGACTCCAGTGACACCATTGCGTGTCCTAACCACATCAGCCATGTCATCAAGAGCTCATTCACGTGCACAACTAGCAATACAATATATGTCATCATGTTCCAGCAATGTCCCTCAGCCATATACTTTGGCCAAGCAGACTCCACCTATTCAAAAGAATAAATGGATATGAATCAGGTACCAAACACGGTAACATACATAAACCAGTAAGAGAGCACTTCAGTCTCTCTGGACACTCTGTAGTAGACTTGAAAGTTGTTGTACTTCAACAAAAGAATTTCAAAAACAAACTTCAGAGTCAAACTGCAGAGCTAGAGCTCATATGCAAACTGACACAATTAGATTGGGTCTGAATAAGCACTTGGAATGGTTATTTCTTTACAAAAAGTAGTCATTCACACCTTCTAATCAGCTGTTGTGAATGGGACTCATCTGCCCTAACTGAATTGACTTTATTAGCATTTGGTCTCCTCATTGTAATGTGTCTCACCCTTGTAAGTGTTTGTGTGTATATCCTAACTGTATTTTATTTTTCATGGATCTGACAAAGTGGGTTGGAGCCCACAAAAGCTTATGCTTACAGAAATTTGTTAGTCTTTAAGGTGGCATGTACTGTCATTGTTCTCATTTATCTCTTGGTATGCTGTAAACATGACACTAAGTTTAACAGAAGCTCAGGAATTCTCTACTGATGGTCAAAGTTGCAAACACTTAGTATCTTTAAGGAATAGGCCCTGAGGTCTATGTAGTGTAATACTTTTGCAAAATCTGTTGCTTGGTTTTACATCTAAAAATCCAGTGTCCCAGCCAAAAACACATACAGAAGCAGTGACTGCTGAAATTCCTGTTCTTGTGGTTTTGGTTTTACGGTAATGAAAGCTAAATTATAGTATTTTCCAACACATCAGGATTTTTTTTTCCATACCATATTCTTTTATGGTCACAGCCTGGATGTGGTTCCTGCCTCTGCCGGCCAGCAGCAGGTGTCCCGATCCTGATCTGGCCCCAGTTACTGCTGGCAGATGGCCCGGGCTTGGATACAGCTTCTGCCACTGCTAGGGCTGAGCCAGAGGCATTGGGAGGACTGCAGCCCCTTCGGACCAGCTGCAGCAATGCTCCTCATGCCTCCATCACTGACTCTGCCTGGAGTATGCTTGAGGGGGCAGGAGGGGGAGTGCCGAGTAACCCATTCATCGGCCAACTATTTCAGTTTTTGGCACCAGTACCCCTAAGCTTTGGTATCCTGAGCTGGTGCCACACTGCCTAACACCTTAAGCTGGCCTTGCATTCTTATTGTAAGTTGTTAGATAACAATATATAGTGATTCAAAATTTAAACATTTTTGAATCATGCTATTTTAGTTGGAAGAAACACTTGTTTGACCATAGTCACTGTCAATATCAGTTATAAATAGATATAAACATGTATAGAGGTTGAAAAGATATTTTAAGAAGTCTGTTAAACCTCACTGAGTCTAGCTCACTGTGCTTTCAGAAGTACATTGAAGGCTTAATTATGAACATATCCAATAAAAGAGACCAATAATAAATGTGTAATTAGTGAGCAGCAGTAATAAGATTAAAATAAACTAATATTATTTTAATAAAACTTTTAACAAGCATAGTAAAATGCATTTTAAACATGTTTTATGTTTTTAATAAAGCAAGCTATGAAAGAGATGTTAAGACCAAGTTGCTATTTTCAGTGCTTCGGTGTCAACAAAACAATGGGTCACAAATGAATTTGGGTGGGAAAAGAGAACAGATGTCTAGAAACATCTGATCGTGCAGAGACCCACAAAATGTGGAATGGCCTATGAAGCAGGATTGTTGAGGCAAAAACACTAGAGCCATTCTTGCAGGAATTATACTGTTACGGGAAAAAATTAGGATCTAAAAGAAGGCCAGTCCTCCCATTTATTAGGCCGCCCCACCTTCAGGCCCTCTATCAACCTGGAGGTTTTGTCCCTTGATGCAAGCATTAACACGAAACAGGTATACATGCCTTAAAATATTTAATAAGAGTAAACATGTATGCAAGCAAACAAACCAAATAAAACCTTATCCTAACCCCCGCTCCCTTTCTAATCCCTGTATGAACAAAATTTAGTTCAATACAGTGTGGGTTAACCCCAAGCCAAAACCCACATAATCACCAACACTTCCCTTCAATTGCGTGAGAAGGGAATCATGAGTCTCTGCTCTGGTAAGTGTAGCCCCAATAAGCAAACTCTCTGTGGTCTCCATACACCATCGTCGGCTCCAGGTTCCTCTCAGTCTCGGGCTGTCTGCCTCGAGTTCTCTGTCTCAGGAGTAGACCCAAGTGGGACAAGGTCAAAGTCCAAGAACTCCAGTTTCAGGCTTCCTCATTCTGCCTTAAAAACCTTTCTCCTCAGGCCCATGGGCCAATCCACGACTCTCATTTTCCCGCCACAGGCCCCCGTGTTCTCTTTCCAGCACCTCCCAGCAGCTTCCCTGTGCTTGCTCTGATTGACAGCCTGCATTCCAAGGGTTGCCAGGCAGAATACCGTGCCTTGGCAACCTACTTCTATATCTCACCAATAGGCTGAGTTTCATGCTGTATCATGTCCCTGTTCAGCAGCTGCTGCTGGGGAGGAACTCTACGGAGATCCCATTCCAAACATAACATATATAAAGTTACATCAATCATACAAACAGCAGTATGTGTATACATGACATATAACAGTACTTTAAGCATACAGATAGCAACATAGATAGTATACTACCAAGGAACTCGTCCTGAATTATAAAGCACTTACCAAAATTTAAGATGCACAATACAGCATCCTAGGAGATGTGGAGTGCTAAAAGGGAATGAGTTTGATGGCTTGAGTGGCCTTTAGCATTGAACCAATATTACCTTTCTTCATATTTTTTCTTCCCTTGGCTTAATAGGGCAATGCTTTTCTTTCCATCTGTTATATATTGTTTTTGGTTCTATACAATAAATCTTCAAAGCTCATTTGAAAAAAAGTTTGTTCATAACCAATCTTGTTTTAGATAGAAATATTTTAGTGAACTAATGGTTCACATCAAACTAGGACGACAAACTATTCACTGACAAATTTGGTTTATTTTTTATTTTATTTGTAAACAGTCATATTTGATTTTTATTTATGAAAAACATGTCTTTTTTTTTGTTTGTTTTCTCCATTGACTTCTCTGTGTATGGAAAACTACCAATGGAAACAGATTCAGGCCCAATCTTACTCAGGCAAGTTGGTTTCATTGACCATAGTAAGATCTCTTGCATATAAGGTAAGTAGAATTTGGCTTTAGAGTGAGAAATACAGAAATATGTGGTCAGTAGTAAATACAATTTTAAAAGCTCTCATTAATTTATAATTTTAGATTCTTACAGTGCCTTGATGAAGATATCAATATCAGGCAGTATCTGAATTTATAAACTTCGATAAAGGAGAGTAAATTAAATTAAAGTAGAGCTACGCAATTCCTTTTAAACAGTACAATAGAGTAATAAAACTCATAAATTATTTGAAACAGGATATATTATAATAAATAACATCATCAATAGTTCTAATCTAGTCTATGAACAGTAACTATAGAATCAGAGCATAGAAACATAGCTCTGGAAGGGACTTCAAGGAATTTATCTAATCCATCCGCTTGTAGTGAGGCAAGATGAAGTAGAACTAAACCATTACAGATAGGAACATTATCATAAAGTATTCATTTTCTCTGATTTACTATTCTAGGGATATGCTTGTTTCATCACTATTAAAACTATGGAAACTGTAGTGATGAATCCCCTTGAATCCTCATCAAATCTTCAATAAGACTTCATCTAAAATAATTCTAAAATTAAATAATTGAGAAAAGTGGAGTATTTTTTTTTCTAATTGGATAATCATTAATTAACATTTTTTAATTTCTTAATTATCAATTCATTCTTTTTCACTCACAGATATTAATCTTATTAGTAACTACACACGTATTAATGATTTTAAGTATTATCTGCATGGGTATGCCTGGATCTTCAGCAAAGAATGTCATGCTATAGTTCTATGGCAATAAGCCAGAAATGTTAAGTATAGTACTCAGTGATCATCTCTATATTGGGATATGTAAGATCATATTATAAGAAGTCTTTTTCTGCCCAAATATGAATGCCTGCAGATGAGATAACTGTGTGGGAAAAAAAAAAAAAAAACAAAATAACTTCAGTAAATATGGTAAACAAAGCCAAATAATATCGATCATCTTTGATCCAAGGCTTATATAGATCTATTTAGATTGTAATGCAAAGAATACTTCTTATTAATGTACTGTTCGGGTAACATTTTCAGAGCCACTTAAATTGCCTAGGAATCTAAGTCCCATTTTATCTCAAAAGTGATTTAGGTACTTAAGAGCCCATGTCTCTTAGTAAGACTTAGGATCCTAAGTGCCTAAATTACTTGTGTCTTAAACATATAACTCACTTAGACTTTGTAACAATCTTTAAATACGTATAATGATCTAACTTCTTTTTAAGAATGGGACTTAGAATTTTAATTACTTAGATGATTTTGAAAAATGCCTTTAATAACCTTAATATGTTAGATTATGTCTACCCTGGAGGAAGGTTAAGTCAACTGACAGGGTTCTACAGCCAGGATGGGTTTTTATTAAGTTGACTTAAGCACTTCTTTAAGTCAACTTAATAACACCAGTTGTTTAAGGCTGAGTTAGCACTTAGGTTGATTGTATTAAGTCGACTTAAACCATTGTAGATGGGGAAAGATTTTAAGTTGACCCAATTGGCCTCTAGGCCCCTCCCAGAGTTCCTGGCCACCAGGAAGGGTCGACCTAGCAATTGCCAGTGTGGACGCAGGCAGTCAACAGGAGTTTTCAATGTTGACTATCTAAATCGACTTAACAAGATTGGCTTAACAGAACTGTCAGTGTAGACATAGCCTTGCAGGCCTCAAGAGACAGTTATTTACTAAACTTGTGGCAGCTACTTAAATTACAGGAAACTGGAGTAGAAGTAATATGACAGTAGTAATGCTGAAAAATTACCTCTATTGCAACTCAGAGATAATGTTTTAATCTGGAAATGACTGGCAATCTGGCATAGGAAGAGTCATACCATCTGTACCAAAGTCATATATCACAATCACCACAGACCTTGAGCCCCACAGAAGTACTAGACATCATAGAAAAACAATGTTCTGAGATTATTGTTTGAGGGCATGCAGAATTATACTGACTTCTGTGAAAGTAGAAGCAACACATGCTTGCCTCGTTTCTGAAAATGAAAAGCATTAGAAGCAGCATACAGAGGCTACTGGTTGCAAAAATACATTAGAAGCTGAACAGGCCCAAATGGAAATGAATGTTTTGAGAACATGAAGTTACAGTGTGATCAAAATGTCATTTAGATTCAGCCAGTGTAGTTACTGGTGAATGTTCAGTCACAGACTGAGTATTCCTTTAGTCTCTGATGATTTTAATGTCATCTACTCCAGCTGTGACTACTGAACTTCCTATTTCTGTTATATTAACATTAATTGTTTGACCTCTGACCCAAGTCAGGTGGCTAGGGAAATGAATTTCCAACAGGATAACCATGTTAGTCTAGTCCAGAAAAAAAAACCAACAACAACAAACAAAAAACAAAAAAAAAAACAAAAAAAAACCAAGGAGTCATGTGGTACTTAAAGACTAAATTATTTAGCAGCATTTCTGTGTATCATACCTGTATTCCCACACAATCATGGTTTATATCTCTCCATGGTATTCTTGGGTATACAAACCCCACAATGACTAAGAAGAGGTTAATAAAAGCCTGTGGGCAAAATCAGCTCTCCCTTCTTACAGTTTTCAGAGGTGTCAAGGCTGGAGGAAAGAGTGACAAGCAGAAAATCCTAGCTCAGTAGTGTTTAACTAGGAGTTAGTATACATGTGCTACCACCTCAAGGAGGGCTTGGGGCAGGAGCTATCCTGGAATTATTAAATCCCTGAGCCTTCCCTGGGTAGGTGTGCCTCTCATGGAATCTTTACATTTGCCTTGTTCCTGATAATTAATCTATTTTCCCTTGGGATCAGTGGAGGAGTGAACCCAGATAGGGGCTGTGAGAAAGGTATAGAGAAAGGCTGAGGGAGGAGGTAACCCAGAGAAGCAGTGGGTCTCAACAGACAGGTCTTTGGGGTTTACCACAGGGTTCCTTGAAACCACCAAGTAAAGATAGAGACTCTTGGAGACAATGAATGGAAGGCCAACAAAGATTAAAGTCAGGTTTAAGAAACCAGCATAAAGCTGTTGGGCTACTGTGTTGGGCTTGGTTTAACCCTGAAGGGATGGGACTATACTTGACCTGGCCAGAGACCAAGTCATGGCACTACAAGGTTGAACAACTATTTTTAGTTATGCTATTAGATAATTTATTGAATATAATTGTTAACAAAGATACAACTGCAAGGCCAAATTGAAGACAATGCTGTCACACAGGTTTAACAGAAGATGGAGGGTGAAATCCTAGGCCTGGCATCAGCAAGCCTGGCTCTTGGAGTTGCAAGTGGCTCTTTATCTGATGCTTTGTGGCTCTGTGGCTAAGAACTAGGGCCAAGGGACACATTTAAATATTCTTCCCTGCCCTGCTTTCAGGATCTTGGAGGACCAAGGGCAGGAGGCAGCTCATAGCTGAAGACTGCCCTGCTTAAGCACTGTGCTGTGTGGAGGAGGGCCCCAGCAGCTGGGCATGGACTGGAGGAGCAGAGAAGTGGCTTGGATGTATCTATAAGGGTGGGGGTGGCTGCCAGAAGCCTGCTGCATGGGGCTTGAAGCTGAGGGGGAGAAGTGCTAGCTGCACAGGGCCAGGTAAACTAGGGACCAGCTGCACAGGAGAGGGACCACTGGGAGCCAGGAGGGTTGGCCCAGTGGCATATAAGCCCACGATTCAAGGGACAACAAAGGTGCGGCTGATATGACTGTGAACATCTTCCTCTAGACAACCGTGTCTGGAAATATCCTCCTCTGAGTTTCTGGTTGTTCCCAGGAAGCAAGAGAGGGGAGGAGGGTTTCCCTCAGGGCCATTATGGTAGATAAAGGAGGTGGGGAATTCACGGGGCCAGGCATAGGTATGCACCAATGGCAGGCCTGGATTCTCTGGAATAAGCTGCTAGAAGTCGGAGGGGTGTGCTGCCCACAGCTTCCCACTGCACTGAGGCTGAAAGCTGCCTCCAGCCCTGAAGGAGGGGGAAATGAGAGAGCAAGGCTGGGAGCCGCACCTCCATATTCTGCCCCTGAGAGCTAAACATAGGGGAACCACCCTACCCCCAGCCCAGTTGCAGTTATGGCTTCTAAAATACCTAATCTATCTCTCTGGAAAAGTCTCAAAGGGATTCCCATTCTCTCAGAACTTCACTGTTTTAAATAAGGGAAGGCGGAAAGAAGGGAGCTAGCTAAGGGGACTCCTGTGGCTTGTGGGGGTGCAAGCTAAGGGCTAGAACAGATGTAACCTCCAACTCCTGGTGCAAAGGCTGAAGTAGTGAGGCAATGAGAAATTTGCCTCCAGCAGCAGTGAAGCAGTCAGGGAGAAAGGGCGCCCCTTCCTCCCCCGGTGAAACCCTAGCTCAGCTCTCCTGTTAGTGTTTGTGGCATGGCATGCAGTGGGAATGTCCACTGCTGCCTGGCTGTGAAGGAAGATAAGAAAGCAGCACATCTCTATATTTTAAGGCCTGCCCCCTCCATACCCTTCAGAGGCCCCCTTGCCAGACTCTCCCCTGGACCTGCAGCTCAGTCACCTTCCTGACTGGTGAGCACTCTGTGAGCCCGGTGTCAGTCCAGCATCATCCTGATTCCTCCAAGTCTTCCCACCTACCAAGAGTCCTATAGAACTCCTCTTGACAGCCAGAAAAGCTCTCTGTGCCCTCTCTAAGGCCCAGTCTCCCCTTTGACAATGCCAAATTTATGCTGACTCCAGTCAGATTTTTAAATTCACAGGGGGGCTGCCCCTCCAGGCTTTCAGTTGAATGAGCTAAGGCTGAAAAGGTCCCTCTAGCCCTAAAAGAGTTGGGGTAGACAAGGCTGGGGGCTGTGACCCCACCACCCCCAGCTCACCAGCTATATACAGGGAGTCCCACCCCAACTTAGGTGCAGCCAGGACTTCTGAGTTCTCTGACCTCCCTGGCTGGGATAGGGAATACTCTCAGCACTGCAATATGGGAAGTAAGAGAGTAGGAGCCAGGGGGACTCCTGGAACGGGGGTATGGTGGAGTGGGGTGAAGGGTAGGTGCACTAGGGGCTGGATAGAACATGCTCAGGTGGGAGTTCCCCCAAGTTTTCTACTGCAGGGCTAAAACTGCCTCTTAGCAGGTGGGCATCTTCCTGGTGTGTGTATGGGGGGGGGGGCGAAAGTCATGGATGGAAGGACCCATCGTTGACTTTTGCTTGGAGCCTTGAAATCCTTAAGACAGCCTGGGGGTGAGGGGTGGCTGGTAATGAAGAAAAGCAGTAGGTTAAACTGTTTTGGTTAATTTTCCCTGAAATTGTGCCACTTAGTCTTTTACATTATCTTTAGATTTAAAAACCAAACAAAACAAAAGAAAAGAAAACAAAAAAGGAAAAAAAAATAACTCACTACGCAAAGATTAGTGCCTTGTTTTTTGTAATTGGGAAGATTTTTAAATGCTGTTCTGATTGCCAGAGTTTTGTGGAATCCATACCTTTAATTCTTAAGAACTGAAAAGCACAGAAAGTAGTGGAAAAAACAAAAACAAAAACAAAACAAAACAAAACAAAACAAAACAAAACAAACAAACAAAAAAACAAGGAGTTGTGTGGCTCTTTAAGACAAACAAATTCATTTTTCGCATGAGCTTTCGTGAGAGGAAAGCCCACTTTGTCAGATGCTTTGAAGATGGGTGAACTTACAGAATGGAATGAAAATAAATGCAAGGGGGTGTAAAACGTAGGATCCGGTCATACAGTAACAGCAAATCAGAGCAGTTGTTAGGTTCAAACCCTGGGAAGCCTGAAGTCAAATTACCTTTTGTAATGGGAAAAGAACCCATAATCTCAATTAAGTCCAGCTTTCACAGAATTCAACTTGCATGTTAATTTGAGTTCAGCTGTTTCTCTTTGAAGTCTTGATGTCCCAGACACATCTCTGATGACAGTCATTAACAAATCATTTATCGAGTGATTAGAAAGATAGAAGTGCTCAGCAACTGGTTTCTTTGTTCTGTGACTTCTGATATCAGTGCTGTGTTCATTTATCCTTTTGTGCAGCGATCATCCTGTTTCTCCAACTTATAAGGTGTTGGGGCATTTCTGGCACATGATGGCATAGACCACATTAGTAGATGAGCAGGTAAATGAGCCTTTGATGCAGTAGCAGGCTTGATTAGGACCTATGATGGTATCTGTTGTGCAGATATGTGGGAAGACTTGGCGGTGTGGTTTGTTGCAGGGCTATGTGCCTGCTTCAATGTTTCTGTTGTTAGATCTGTAGTTGCTGGTATCTGTTTACGATTGGGTGGCTGTCTGTAGGCAAAGAGAGATTTGTCTCCCAAGGCTTGAGAGAGAGAGAGGGATCATCTTTTAGAATAGGCTGTAGGTCCTTAATGATCTGTTGCAGAAGTCTGATTTGAGGGTTGTATGTGGTGACTAGTGGTGTTCTGTTGTTTTCTTTCTTGGGCCTCTCCTGTAGTAGATGACTTTGGGAACCCATCTAGCTCTGTCAATTTGTTTTCTTACTTCCCCGGGTGGGCACTGTAGTTTCAAGAAAGCTTGACAGAGATCCTCAAGATGTCTGTCTCTGTCTGAGGGATCAGAGCAGATGTGGTTTTATCTTAGGGCTTGGCTGTAGACAATGGATCGTGTGGTGTGTTTTGGATGGAAGCTCAAAGGATGTAGGTACCGATCGGTAGGTTTTCGGTACAGGGTGTTGGTGATGTGTCTATCACTGATCTGTGCTGTATTGTCGAGAAAGTGGATCTCCTGTGTGGAGTGTTCCGGGCTCAATTTAATGGTGGAGTGGAAATTGTTGAAAGCTCTGTGAAAATCTTCAAGAGCACTCCTGCCATTTGTCCAGATGATGAAGATGTCATCAATATAGCATAGGTAAAGAAGAGGTGTTTTGGGATGAGACTTGAGGAAACGTTGTTCTAAGTCAGCTTCTCTCTCTCAAGCCTTGGGGGACAGACCTCTCCTTGCCTACCGACATCCACCCAATCTTAAACAGATACTCACCAGCAACTGCAGCTATAACAACAGAAACCTTGAAGCAGGCACACATCCCTTCAACAAACCACACTGCCAAGTCTGTCCACATATCTGCACAACAGATAGCATCATAGGTCCTAATCAAGCCTGCTACTGCATCAAAGGCTCATTTACCTGCTCATCTACTAATGTGGTCTATGCCATCATGTGCCAGAAATGCCCCAACACATTACACATTGGGCAAACAGGACAATTGTTGTGCAAAAGGATAAATGAACACAGCACTGATATCAGAAGTCACAGAACAAAGAAACCAGTTGCTGAGCACTTCTATCTTTCTAATCACTCAATAAATGATTTGTCAATGACTGTTCTCAGAGATGTGGCTGGGACATCAAGACTTCGAAGAGAAACAGCTGAACTTGAATTAATATACAAGCTAAATTCTGCAAAATCAGGATTGAATCAAGACTATGGGTTCTTTTCCCATTACAATAGGTAATTTGACTTCAGGCTTCCCAGGGTTTGAACCTAACAACTGCTCTGATTTGCTGTTACTCCATGACCTGATCCTATGTTTTATACCCCCTTGCATTTATTTTCATTCCATTCTGTAAGTTCACCCATCTTCAAAGCATCTGACGAAGTGGGATTTTCTCTCACGAAAGCTCATGAGAAAAATAATGTTAGTCTTAAAGTGCCACATGACTCCTTGTTTTTTTTTTTTTTTGTTTTTTTTTTGTTTTGCTGGACTAGACTAACACGGCTATCCCTTTGGAAACTGAGAGAAAGTAGTGCTCTTCCTTGAAGAAGTCTATAAATTTTGTGTTAATTTTATTTCTCAGGCTCACCTTTATTCATAGTCTTAGATTACTATTATCTTTGTAGTATTATTGAAGGTCAAAATATTCTTGGGGCCTTGTGTTCCTTCATTGTACGGTTTCTTTTGGCTTTGGTGGTGTCCTCAGTTTATGTCAGGGCAGATGAGTTACAGTGGAGAAAATTGAAAGTGACCTGAGCAAGAAACAAAAAAGGCAGTGTTGGCTGAACACAGGCTGTTTGTTTGTTTGTTTGTTTGTTTGTTTGTTTGTTTGTTTGTTTGTTTGTTTGTTTAAAAGGAAGCTGTAAAAAGGAAGAGTACTTAGTGAACATTAGGACTCAAATATTTCAATTTAGTGATAGAATTTTTTGAGCAAGATTCTAATGAAATTGGACACTTTTATGGGTAACAGGTATGTAGAACGGGGTAATAGTCGATGCTAAAAGAATTTGTTAAAGAGCAGATATTCAACCTCCAAGGTTCAAAGATTAATTCAATTTGTAACTTTTGGAAGTCATTTGAGGAGATTACCCCACATCTGAGTCCTGCAGTATTGCTCAAATCTTTGTATTGCACATCTTGTTCTGGGCCAAGGCAGAGACAGGCCACTGGGGTTGTTGCCAAATGCTTTGTTTCAGTTCACTGTGTACCCAAAGACTTCTTTATATCTAATAAGTAATATATTTTAATTACTTTTTGTTTGAGAGGGCCCTCCTGTTTCTTTGAAAATGCAGTGTATGTAACACTGAATATTAAATTAAGAATTTTAATGACAAAGCTAAAATGAAATGAATACTTTATGTGTAAGACCATAACATTTTGCATTTTTTTCCAGTACTGAAGGCAGTTGTTCTTCCTCTCTTCTCCCCTGTTCCCTCCCAAGAATTAGAGCTTGCTTTTATGGCTAAATGTTAACTAAAAATAACTTCTAATTGATGATTTACTTCAACAAAGCCTTCATTCTGCAATGTGTCATCAGCCAATTAGTTTTCAGTAAAGACCTAAAAGCTGTTAAGTTTCAAAAAGCAAAATTACAATGTACATGTAAATTGTTGGCATCAGTAAACATCACTTTTTGTTATTAAAAATCAATATGTATCTCTGTTCTGCTATTCAGTTTCTTAATTAGCAGGCAACACTGCTTTCAGCTCTCAAACCACTTTTTTATTGAAGGAATTTTTACAAATGTTTCTTCTTATCTTTTGTGTTGCTGCCCCCTGTCCTAGGGCAATTAAAGTCAATGGAAGTGTTACCACTGATTCATAGGGGCCAAGATCTCACCCAGAATTTGTGAAAAATGAGGCTACAAATACATGAGTATAATAGGCCTGCAGAATCTTTGAACTAGCCTGCGTGGAAAGTTGCTTTGTGTTAAGCTAGTCTCCACAGTCATCGTTATGGATAAACTGCACTACAGCCAGGAGGCTTATACACAACTCTCCAACATAACATTCTACAAACCTCTTTTCTCTGACCCCCTTGAAGAATACCCTAAGGAATTACAACATTTTCTCAAGAAACTACCTAAGGCAGCACAGGAACAAATAAAGGCAGACACACCATCAGAACCCCAACCAGGAATATTCTATTGGCTACCTAAAATCTGTAAAAAAGAAAACCCTGGATGCCCCATTGGCACTCTTACAGCAGGCTTATCTGGCTATGTGGACTCCCTCCTCAGACCCTATGTTATTAACATCCCTAGCTTTCTTTGAGATACCATGGATTTCCTGAGAAAAATCCAATCTCTCAGTGAGCTTCCTGAAAACACCATCCTGGTCACTATGGATGTGGAAGCTCTTTATACCAACATCCCACACAAGGATGGATAACAAAATATTAGAAGAACCATCCCAGGTTGTGACTCAACTTTATACCTTTGTGCTCACCCACAACCATTTCAGATTTGAGGATAATTTATATCTCCAAGTTACTGACACTGCTATGGGTACGTGCATGGCCCCACAGTATGTCAACATTTTTATGGGCAACTTAGAGCAATGTTCCCTCAATTCTCATCCCAAAACCACCTCTCCTCTACTTACACTACATTGATGACATCTTCATCATCTGGATCCATGGCAGGGGTACACTTGAAGATTTCCACAGAGGTTTCAACAATTTCCACTCCACAATCAAATTGAGCCTGGAACACTCCACACAGGTGTTATGAGATTTGTAATGAGACCACAAACTTGTGAGCATAAGTGACTTAGCACTGTTTGCTTAATATTATTTCAACCTCTAGCCTGACTAAGAAAAGTATAGAGCGCCTCTCATCCTTGAACAGTCTATAAGCAGTAGATAAGGGATACTGCACCAGTCTCGAGGTCACCTATTAATCAACAATTTCTCCTGTTTATTCCATTCCCAGGCTCTAAGGAGCCAGCCTGACCTTCTTTATTAATTCTCATATCTTATATGAATATGTATGAAAACTATCCCTATATGGTACTAATAAATGTATTAATCTTGTTTATCTTGAATATATTAACCATTTTTAGATTTCCTTGAATTAAGTTGTTGTACCTGGGTATAAAACCCTTTTAGCACTGGTCCTTCGGGGCTGGCCACACTCAGTAGCTCTGAGTGTCAATAAACTTGTGATTCTTCCTCCTGTTGTCCAGCTCCTTCATTGACCAGAGCAGAGAATGAGCTTTTCTCTCAACACAGGAGATCTACTTTCTGGACACTACAGTACAAATTCGGAATGGATACATCTAGATCCCTCAAGCTTCCATCCTAAAAACACCACATGATCCATTGTCTACAGCTAAACCCTAAGATATAACTGCATTTGCTCTAATCACTCAGACAGAGATAGACATCTTCAGGATCTCTATCAAGCTTTCTTAAAACTACAATACCCACCTGGAGAAGTAAAGAAACAAATTGACAGAGCCAGACGAGTACCCTTCCATCAACTATTACAGGAAAGGCCCAAAAAAGAAAACAATAGAACACAATTGGTCACCACATGCAACCCTCAAATCAGACCTCTACAATGGATCATTAAGGACCTACAGCCTATTTTAAAACATGACTCATCATTCTCTTTAAGCTTGGGAGACAGACCTCTCCTCACCTACAGATAACCCCTGAACCCTAAATAGATACTCACCAGCAGCTACAAACCAAGCAACAGAAACATTAAAACAGGTACATATCCCTGCAACAAACCATGCTGCAGCTTTGTTCACATATCTACACAAAAGACACCATCATAGGACCTAATCAAGCCAGCTACTCCATCAAAAGGTCATTCACCTGCTCATCCACTAATGTGATTTATGCCATTATGTGCTGGTGATGCCCCCACACCTTATGCATTGGGCAAACAGGACAGTCCCTATGCAGAAGAATAAATGGGCACAAAACTGACATCAGAAATCATGACACAAAACAAAACAGAAGTTGCTGAGCACTTTCATCTTCCTAATCATTCCATTAATGATTTGTTAATGATGGTCCTCTAGCAAGTCAATGGGACATCAAGACTTCAAAGGGAAACAGCCAAAATCCAACTAATATGCAAATTAGATTTTATGAAAGCAGGACTTAATCGTGACTATGGATTCTTTTCACATTATAACAGGTAATTTGAGTTCACCCTCCCTCTGTGTACTGTTTCCTCGAGTTTGAATCCTTACAAATACTCTGATTTGCTGTTGCAATATGAGCTGATCCCATGTCTTACATTCCCCTGCATTTATTTTCATCCTATTCTGTAAGTTCCCGCTCTTCAAAGTGTTTGCAAAGTGGTTTTTTTCTCCCACAAAAGCTCATGCAATAAATAAATCTGTTAGTCTTTAAGTGCCTCAAGACTCCCTGCTTTTTATAGTTTCCTCATAGTAACTTGTCTTACACACAGGCCCTTCATTACAGATGATGGTGTTAAGTTAGATATCTCAAAATGAGTTAGCAGATTTGGCTGTTAGAAACACTTTCATTTTAGTCATACATGGAGCAAATTTGATATACAAGACATTGAAAGTCAATATATATAATACTCCATCATGCTATTTTTCAAAGCTACTCCTCAATGCTAACTGGACTTAACTAAATTAAAGGCCCAGAACCTTCAAGATATTGGTAATTTCATTGAAAGTGCCTTGGACTCAATATTTCTCTGAACACTTTGTGACAATGAACCCTAACACTCAGTTTTACAGTATGATTTGATGGATATGCTGGGAAAGAAAATCACATGAGCTTTTTTGTTTGTTTTTATTTTCCTGCTTTCTTATATGTGGGTGTAGGTTCTAAGGTTTAGTTACAGCATAGGTAATCTAGTATTTCTAGACGTTGACTATTTCTAGAAATGGATTTTGGTATGCTCCTCTCAAACCAGAAAATGTTTATGAAGCTGAGTACACCAAAAAAGCAAAAACACCTAAGAACTTTTTAAAAATTATAAACAACTTACAGTATTGACTATGAACATAGTTTTGTGAGAAGGAAAGAAGAAAACACAAAACAATGTAAAAACTGGTATCTTAGAGAATCCCATAGTCCCTTCTTTTCCATGGCTACTTTCTCTTGAATAGTTATTTTGTTGACTTTTATGGAAACACTTTCCCTTGAGAAATAGTCTCTTCTATCTGGACTTTCATTCTCTGTGTTGAGTTTCCATCAAGGGGTGGGCCTAGTATGGGTCACAGCCTCTTGGTTCTGGTTGTGGCCCTGTTCTTGTAATGCTGCTTATTTTATTTCCAAGTGGGTAAAAAGTAAAAGTTCAATGCAAACCAAGCCCTTCCCAAGGTCAACAACAAGGCCAACTGCCCATCCCAAGAATGAAGCTCCACCTTACTTGAGTGCTTAGGAAGCAAGATTATTGGGGTCCTTGTACTAGGTAGCCAAGTTAGCCCTCCCTATTAGATTTGCTAGATTTCTCACAGAGCTGGGAGGGTTCTGGCAGGAAGCTTCCTCTTGTTATTCCAGGAACTACTCTAGATATCTTCTTCTCTTATGTACTGCCATTTCCTCCTTTTAAAGCCCTACCTCCTCCCTACTACATATGATAGACAGGGCCAGAGGGGTGTATATACACATACCCCAATATAAAATTGGTCTGCAGTTCAAAATATTCAAAAAAATAACTTCCTTAATAATGAAAAACCGGGATATAAGCAAATTAGAACATCTTTATTTGAGATTCAATTATTAAAGTCTTGGGCATGCATCTTTCCTCATATACATTTTCAACAGGTTTCTTCTGTTTTTAAAAGATAGATATCTAACTTCTGTTTTAGTAAAAAATCCTAATATATTTGGATGTGCCCATTCTGAATCCTACATGATTATATTTGAATTCTCTTGAGACTAATAGGAGACTGGAATTTTTATTTATTCAATTTTTTTAAAGTATCTTTCTCTGGATTTAATTTATTATGTTAAAGTTTTAATGATGTACCTGGAGACAATATAGAGGTAAAAATAAACAATACAAATACACACATTTTTTCTTTACTTTGTAGATTTGAAAGAAATTTTTAAGTTGCAAGGAGACACTCAACGTATAGATCTTATTTTTTAATTATATTATATATTTATGTTTCTGTGTGTCAGCACATGGGTATACAATTTTTGAGTGAGATTAAGTGCCTAACAGATTTAGAAGTAAATGTCACATTCATTTTTAGAGTGCTTTTGAAGAGTTTGTTTTCCTAAATATACTGTTTAAGTTCCATGGAATGCCAAACCCAAAAATATGTGATTTCTCCCTTCAGAAGTATAAAGCCTAAAAACTAATATAGCAAACACACATACCCATGCTTAATATATGCATATATTTAGTTCCACTAAATTATATAGGGGTTACTCCCAATAAACAAATTTCAGCAAAAGTGAGTTTTTGCAGAATTGGTGAAATGTTGTGCATGGTCTTACATAGTGCCAAGTGTAATGTTAATGCAAGCTAAATCATAGATAATACTTAGAGATGAAATGCAATATACAATATAAAATAGCATATACACACAGATGATGCTGATCCTGTGGTTAGGTCCTAGTGGACTCCATTCACTCCAGTAGGATTCCATGTAAGTACAAGGATCTGGCCATGGCGAGCAGTTGTGGGATGAATCTAAATATACTTTGAGATATTTTCCACATTAAATGTTCCCATTATTAAACATAAATTTTACAGCAGAAGGTGGTTCAGCGTTTGCAATTTTGCAACACTGGGTGCTTCATGTTATGTTTTTGTTTCAACAATCCCATTAGAAAAGGGAGTATTTAGTGATATTCTTTGAGCTTTTATGTATTTCCATGATTAATTATAATACACATAACCTGTATTTATGAAGTGTGATCCATTATAGTAAATTGATTTTCAGATCCATAACAGCATTTGATAAGTCTTATGTCTTCCCTGTTAGACGTGGAGAGAAGAGTTCAAAATAATTCAGTGTGGTCTAAATCCAATCAGTGGTGGCAAAGAAGAGAGTTAGGATTATTTAGTTAGTTACTTCTTGGTGATATTTAAGTATAGAACTCACAACCAGTTTGGGGTTTGTTCCCTGCTTCTCATCAGGTTCCCCTGGTTATTTTTCTTGCTCATGAGCCACTCTAGAGATTGTGACAAGGTACTTACATCATTTAGCAAGAAACTGGGAATGAGGACATAAATGGATGATTTTCCTCATAACCTTTAGCCTGGTATAAAGGTACTCTCCTAAGATGTGAGAGACCCTTAGTTTAGGTACCCCTAAGCAGTGTATTAAGGGATTTGATATGGATCTCTCTGAGTGAAGAGTCATTCTCATTCTTGCTCTCTCTCATTCTCTAACCCAATAATTCTTTCATTATATACCCCTTTCTATCCCAAACATGTTGTTTCTATGAATCTGATTCAGTAAGTAAGATCTGAGAACACTTATGGGATTAGGTCCCCCACATGACTTAAACAGAAGAATGCCTATCTTAGATGAGCTTGTAAATTTCACTGTGGGTAGGCCTCTGCACATCTGACACAGGAATACAGTGTGCAACCTCACAAGAAGAACCATAAAATTTTAGCAAACTTATAGTGTAAATAAATTAGGTTTCAAAAAAGTGTAGGTGCCCACCAGATTTGAGAGAAACTGAGCAAAAGGTTCCTAACGGGGCCTGATTCTGGGATTTAATGCCTACTGTGACAATATGTTAGATCCTAAGTTCTGTGAATTTAGCTCAGAATATTAATTGACTGTAGGAACTGTTTACTATATGAATAATGATTCCTTCCGTCCATAGTAGTACTGGCAATGGCCTCATGGGACTTTCATAGTCTACAATCTTAGATACAGACCATGCATTCATTTTTAAGAGCTATTTATCAGGTTTATATGCAGAGAGATATGTGCTAGGTCCAGAAAATGAAGAGTCCCTTGCATTCACATTTTTTTTTTTAAATCCCTAAGGAGAGGGGAGTGCTCTCCAAATAAGCTAAATCCAGTATTTGAATGTTTTGTAAACAAACTTATACAATGAGTATTGTTTTTTCCTTCATCTTTTAGCATATTGCTTGATTAATCTGATAATTTTCTTTGTAAAATCATCAATTTATATTTATTTTAACATTTATTATTTTTGATGCATTTCTGTTCTTTATTTTAATTTCCCTGTTACCTGTATAAGGAGTGTGCCTCAATATTTCTGTCCTTTTATTTTCTCATTTTATTTTTAGAATTTGACGATGTTGGTATCTGCTTTTTATTTCATTGCTGACATTCATAAATACCTATGATATTAGTACTCAAATAATTCAGAGACATACTGCAGTATAGGGTATAAATATTTTTATTGTGAATTAGATTTATGTTGAAGACCAGTGTATAATCTACCCTTTTATCTCAATCTCCATGGGAACTTCAAATTGCAAAACAGAATTCTGTTTTTATATAATACAGGAAGATGCATGGATTTTTTGTCACTAAAGTCTGTCATTAAGACATCTTAAAGAGGGCATTTTATTGAATGTGCCATCTAAATCAGCTTTCCCATCAATTCTGCAGCCATTTGTAGTCAAAAGTAATGAGTGTCTCAGCTGCTGCTTCATAGATTTCAAAATAAAATATTAGAAAATCAAAGCCAGAGTGCAATGAATGGAAACTGCATTGAACTCCAGATACCAATACTGATACCTTTTTTCCCTGCTGAGGCAATTACAACAAACAGCAAATACCATGTTTGATGTTGTTAGCCATTGGCAAAGTAATTATTTGAAGGGTTGTCACAAAATGTCCATTGAAAACACTAATACATGGCAGAACAGAGATTTTTAACAAAATTTTAAATTGCTATTAGTTTTGAATTTAAAAAGTAAGCATTTTAAAAAGAGAAATGAAATGTTATAGCTCTGTAAATTACTGAAACATTAATGCAATCACAGCCACACCAAAGAACTTATTCCTTTTACAGAAAAGGCTATAAATTCTATCTTGGTGTATTATTCCTCCATGCATTCTGTGGGACTGAATAAGCATAACTGAGGGCAGCATTTTTTGTTATTTCTGTGCAATATGAAGCTACCAATTGGCAAAATGAAATACGAATGTGGGAATGCGGGAAGGTGGGGGAGATGACACAGACATGGACCACCAGGCTGGAGTTAGAATATACCTAGAAAGGGGAGGAAGGACAAGAAGACAAAGGAGATAAAGAAAGATAAAGAGAAGACAAGCAGAAAGCAGGAGGATCAGGACTGAAAGTCCCTACCCAGCCCCTTTTCTGTGGTGGATCATACAATCATCACTCTCATTTTCATTGCAAATGTTGATATGGCCACATGATGGGCATAACTTTCCTGTATGCAAGTTTTTTTTTCCCCTTTCCCCATACCATCAACAGAACTGACAATTACATTTTCAGTTTCGTGTAGTGAGTAATTAGCAGTAGTAATTAACTAATGACTTCTCTTCCTGGAAGTGGAAAAAGACGTCTTTTTACGATTGGCCATGCCTGCACAAAGTAAGCAAAGTGAAGAATTGAACAGAAAGTAAACATTTCATTTAAATTGTAGGCAGGGCAGGGACCTGGATGAATGAAGCATGCAGCATAACCAGATCTTAATTGCATTTCCCCCTTTCTAACTGTCACTGCTGTTTTGTGCACAGGTTAATTTTGAGCCAGCTGATCTTGATATGCAAACAATGAGATATAGACCTTGGTGTCATCAAATTATTGTTGGCATCAGAACCTATGATAATTCTTTACCTCTCCAAGTAATGCCATCGAAGGCACAGTAGTTTTTGAATGAGAAAGCTTTTAGCAACAAGGAATAGTTCTTTTACCCTGTGGGTAAAAGATGACTGGAGTCATTACTGCAGCCATATCATGCAAGCAAATCACAACTACGTGTGATCCATTGAAAAACTTGTGTTTCAAACACCATTATTCTCTTCATTTAAAAAAAAAAATTCTTGAAATCTTACATTCCCATCTGAATTTCATCTGAGTGAGAACGGACCCAGAAAAATGTGAAATTCAGGGTATCTCATGAGATATTTGAGTCTGCTTTTCAGATAGGATATTCTGTTTGGGTAAACTCCAATCATATTTTTGGGTGTAAATATAAATATACTGATGCTCACTCAGTATTGCTGTTTAATAAGTGGTGATAGGTAGTACAGGGGAGAATTCAGGAGCTGTGAAAATGACTAGGCAATCGCTTAAGCAGAGAAATACAATTATGATCTCACTTATGAGATGGATTGCAAATTTGCAATCTGTCCTATATAGCTGCACCTCCTCAGAAGCAGAATACAATTCCACTTGTAGGGCACTTGTTCCTTGCTACTCAGGTATGTTGGGTATGTTGGAGCTCCTCCCAGTATCTACCTTTCACTGCTGCCTCTCAGGATATGTCTACACTTCTGTATAAACCTAGGCACAAGATTCAAATTCCAGTTGATGCCTAACCTCTATTCATTTCCAGACAATTGTGCTAGTCCAGGCCTTAGACCCAAGGCCCTAGGATGTCATGATAACATAGGGTCAGCAGCTTAGTCATGCTGGGAACCAGAGTTCAAGTCCATTTCTTTAGTAACATAGTTGCAAGCCCACTTCATTTGTGTTCTAAGAGTCCACAAAAAGTATCCCACAACTCTACAGACTAACTTTCTTTGGTCTTTGGAAAATCCTGTGTTTCCATGATTCACCAGGAATAAAGGCCTAGAATAGTACATTTTCAGAGAATGCTGAGAAGTCTGGGATATGGGTAGATTCAGCCAATATACTGCAATATAGATTCTGGAGCCCCTGGTTATAACTCAGGGTTCAACAATTCCTAATTTGGGCTCACAAATGAATATTGACACTCAAGTCTGTGGTGTAGTGACAGTGGCCGGTATTCTGGAGTCAAGCCCACATTTGGGTGAGGCCAGTGGTGAGGCCTCTCTAATCCTGCCCTAGTGCAGGGTCGATGTGGCATCCCCCTGCAGCCTGGCACCTGGGCAAAGGTGTCCCCCTCCACCTCCCTGGTCACTACGCCACTGATTCAAGTCCCAGGTTAACAAACTCAGGATCTGATACCTTGAGTTCTGCTAACCCTTGGCTTACTTTGTATGCTGTCAGATGATTTACTCACTGATTAGAGCCCTACTCACCAGATTTGTAGCTAGAGTGACAATCTGAATTATCCAAACAAAGTAGTAAGTCAGGAAGCCTTCACTCTCTTGAGTGGCAAAATAGAAGTTGTGACAGTTCAACCTACTGTGAAGAGAGCACTGTCTCTAGTTTCAGTTAAAGTAAATTCAACATTGCTTATCCCAGGAAGGTAGATAAGAAATGTGGTCACTGTATGAAACTAGAAGTTATAAAACTAATGGAGCAGGTTTATAAAGGACAGAACAAAGGCTAATAGAACATAAAGATCAGTGCAACAAATAATATTTTGTTAGGGGCTGCTGTTATGATATGTGGGATTTTTAAAGTCCATTATTGTCTTGGCAGGGAATGACTCTTTTCAGAGGAATTCCAGATATATTTTGCTTGTCCTTGAATGACAAATATCAGTAGAGAAATAAATTCCCTAATTACCCAGAACTACAGGGAAAGAATGGTGGGTCCCAGGCATTGACATTTACACAGGTATGTGCTCTCAACTAATTTTTGTGAAGCAACAAAAAAAAAAACATTATTACAAAAGTCTAATTTCCCCTGCCTCTTAATTATTCTTCTGTGTAATACATCACACATTTTAAGAGTCAGAAAAAATTTGTTTTCACAGTACTTGCTTTATGGTAGTATGCCTAATTTCCTAGCAGTTTATGTGTATCATTAAACTGCACATTGTACTGAATTTAATTTAAAACTCCTTTAGCAACTGGGAGTAGAAATCTTGTTTCATTTTGGAGACAATGAAATAAGGAACACCACCTCTATTATTTTTACAGGTATATATATATGGCCAAAAACTAATTTGGAAATTAGCCTTCCCTTAAAGTAAATTGTAGGTGTATTAAGCCACTAGCTACCATTGTATTATGTACATCTATTAGAAAAGCAAGAGCTAAAATTTTAAAGTCTACAATACAACTGTTAGCATTAGTTTCAAACAATGTATATAACTTAAAAGGTAGTAGAGAAGAAATTTGAAGTATGTTGGACATTTTTTCTTGTGAAGGCTGTCTTTTATTTGAGGCTCAAATCTGATGTTACGCTACATTTATTCTTTTAAATTACTTACCTCACAAATGCTGACTCATTAAATGGAAATGTTAGAAAATGCTTCAGCTGTGACTTATGGTGATAAGGACCATCGGTATGTGTATACTTGCAAGTTAGTTCGAATTAAGGAGGCTTAATTCAGACTAACTTAGTACCTGTCTACATAAGGCTTTCATTAGTTTGACCTAAGGAATTACTTGATTTGAACTAATGAAAGCTTAGATCAAATTAATAAGACTTGTTGGTTAGTTCAAACTAAGCCCTTAGTTTGATCGTTATTTTGAACTAAGGATGGTTTAGACTAGGATTAACCCTTAGTTGGAACTTAATAAATTTGAATTAAGAGCAGTTAGCTTGAATTAACAAAATGGAATAATCGGAGTTAATGTTATGTTGAATTAGCCCACTTCATTAATTCAAACTAATAAATTTGAGTTTAGATCAAACTAACCTCGGATTTATTAATTCAAATTAACAAATTCAGACTAACTTTTCCCAGTGTAGACATAGCCCATGATATTAGACTTCATTTCAGAAGTCACGTCCACCATGCCTTGTTCTGATTTAACTCTGTTAAGCCTGATCTGTGCTTTGCGGTAGTACAATATGGGATATAGCTTGATGTAAATATTGATTATGAGGAAAGTGTCAGAAGGGTAGTTTTGTTAATCTGTGTAACACAACAAAAAAAAAGCGATAAGAGTCCTGTGGTACCTTATAGAATAACAGATTTCTTTGGGTATAAGCTTTCATGGGCCCAAATCCACTTTGTCAGATGCATCTGACAAAGTGGGTTGGAGCCCATGAAAGCTTATACCCAAAGAAATCTGTTAGTTTGTAAGGTGCCATAGGACTCTGATTATTTTTTGAGGAAAGTACTATATTTATGAAGGAAAATTATGTACCATTTGCAACAAAATTGTGAGTCATGTGCAAAACTTTTAGAATGTGTTCAGCACAAAGATTGAATTGTTGGGTGCAGAGACTGAAGTACCTTGTGCATGAGGGAGGGAAAACAAAGCTTTCCCATTGGTCATTTGGGGAGTATGTAAGACTTTGGATGGTGTTGCACAGACTTGTCCTTTTGAGCAGCACCTTTAAATTTGTACGTTGTTAGAAGAGCCATGTATCAAGAAAAGAAGAGCAGATGACCAAGCTACTAGTTCCTTTTACTTCTAATCAAATCAATCAATCAAATCATAGGGCTGGAAGGGACCTCATGAGATCATCAAGTCCAACCCCCTGGGAATTGAACCTAGGACCTTCTGCATGTTAAGCACAGGGGCTAGCCACTAATCTTCCTGAGCCAGTCTCTGTCATCCTGACTCTGTTCCAGTTCATTGTTCCTCTGTGTCCCAGTGCTTTCAGATCCTGTTTGGTTCCCTGATCTTCCCTCCCACACCCCCAAAGAGGCATGGCAATGTACTGATTTATGGTATTGTTTCTAAGCCACATGTTACGTTAATGGTAAAGGCCCTGGCTTTGAGCCTGTTGGGTTAACTCACAAGCTAGTTTATTCTGCTGTTTACATATTTCAGTCCATAAACTGTGTGAAGGAGTCAAGCCTGATAGCTACAAGAGAGTAGTGGCGGGCAGGTATATCAGCCCCAAGTTCAGAAAAGGCCTGTTTCCTGGATGAGCAGGGCATGGCTGCTGTAAGTCAATTAAGGAGCGTGGAGTCAGTTGGAGCATCTGACTTAAATCAGTGGGTAGAAGACAAAAAGCCCCTGTTGCAGCCAGGCAGAGGGGGAGGTTTTGATGTGGAGTTTGGAAGAAGAGGATCTAGGAGTGGAGTGTGTGGCTGGAGCAGAGCAGAGCAGAGAAGAACAGAGTGAAGGACTGCTGAAGTGAATGAAGCTGACTAGTAGCTGGTGCTACCAGCACCTGGAACATACAGGTGACCAAGACATGCTCGCATAGAGGAGCTCTAGGGCCCCAGGAACAGCACCCCTCGGGCTGGAGAGCCCAACCCCAAGGTAGGAGGGACTTTGGAAACTATACCTTTGAAATTTTGGAGGTGGGAAAGCTGGGCTCCAGCTGGCTGCCAAGACCTGAAGCACAGGATGCACAGTGACTGGCCTTCCTCAGTTTGTCACAGCTATTACATTTATTTTGCACCTTTACCTGCAGGGTTAAATTGATCATATATCTTAATTGGTCCCCAATGATTAGAACTGGGATGAAGTGGAGGGCTGCATGGAACGAGGAGCCCTTGGTAAAAGTATCTTTTCTATAGTGCACCCTTTTGCAGAAGCATGCAACTGTTCTGACAACAAATACATTTTCTGTTGAAGTCAACACAATGGTACTGAGTGCTGCCACTGAAGGATTAGAAGGGGAGAGATGAAAGTTAGCACCACAGGCTCAAATTACCTTGTTTGAGCCCACCATCCTTTCCATAGAATACCTGCATGGGGGCTGGGGGAAGGAGTCTCTAGGAAGTTCTTCACATCATGGAGATGTCCTGGAATTTGCTCTGTGGGGAGAGGCTGCAGTACAAATCCTCCAGATCCTATGTTGCCAATTCAACACATTCAGAAAGCACAAGACTGACCCTCTGTCCTCAGATTCTCTTTAAAGTAACAAGCTTGTTTGTTTTCATTAAGATCCAAGGGGGCAATTGTGCTAGTCTAGTTCAATAAAACAAACAAGGAGTCCTGTGGCACTTAAAGACTAACTAATATATTTGTTTTTGCTGTGTTTAAAGTTAGTTTTTTCTTATCTGCCTTTGGTTTCTAAGATGGTATTGTTTTCTAACATTAATCTGCAACCACTGAGATGAAAAATGAAATTACATTTTTTTCTTTTAAATTGAAAGAGAAGATGCTGTCTTCTCCAACTGACACCCCAAGAACACATGGCCTTAAGAGGAAAATATGAAAGATTTGCGATAAAATTATGGAAACTGGCTACACTGACTCGGTGGGTAGGGAGGGCTATCTCCATCAAGATTCCAAGTCTCCTTCTTACTTCCAATCTCATCTGCCAGCACTGCATGCTTTCAGCAGCTTTCCCAGGGGTGAAGAAGGATCCTGTCCTGTGACGGTTTAGCATTAGTGTGCACTCATTTCTACTGGAAGGGAGTAGAGACAGAGGAATACAATGGTGTGGAATAGAGTGCAAAAGGTGAGTGGGAAGAGGGAGTTGTCTTCAGAGGTAGTGCAGCAAAGGAAGGTTTTGAAATGGTTATGATATAAAAAGAGGTGTCCTGCCATTGGAAGAGAGTTTTCTAGGTTTTTAGTAAATTATAAATAATGAAAAAGAACTAAAAGTGAAAGGTAAAAGTTAAAATTATATTTTTTAAATAAAACTGAATAAGATAAACATAAACTATGAGTGAATAAAAGGCAAAAATGAAGAGGCTAGTTTTAAAGAGATTTTTAATAGAAATGAGTCGGATTCATTATCAATCAGGATGAATGAAACAGTAGCAATTCATGAAAGGCAAGATATATTAGTACAGGCTTACTATTATACACTAAAGGAGACCAGGCCATGTTAGCTAAATATGCAGTCAAGGATTTAATAATTAAAAAAAAAAAAAAGCTATGTGTCAAATGCATCTTGATTTTCCCTTCTCCATTAAATAATACTCATCTTCCCCCCAGTACCCTCTATCTTCAAATCATCTTTATAAACAGAAACTTCTTGTGCTAAGGATTATGTCTTTTTATCAGACTGCATCTGGCATTCTTTTGGTAAATCAGTAAATTAATGATGAATAGGAATTAATAACAATGACTGGTACAAGATAACAAGTCCCACCAAAGCCTAAAGCACCTTTACTATCTTGAAACCAAATTAAATATTTTGATTTTGGACCTTTTTGTTTAAGATGCAGATGTAGTACCATTGCAATATCTGTTACCTATAGCAGCTTTACTATTTTTATAGCAGCTCTAAGATTAATGTGGTGTTTAATAGCCTAATTAGGTTTAATTTTGGCTTCTCAGGTGTCTGGAAAGTCCTTGAGGATCCAGGAGAAGAAATCTTCTGGGTGGCAATATTTTCAATAGGACTGAGAGCTGGAAATTAATTTATTATTAATTATTATTATTATTATTATTTTATTTATTAATTTGTTTGCTTGCTTGCTTGCTTGCTTGCTTGCTTGTTTAAAGACCCACAGAAAATCAAACTGTTATATACAATTCACAGAGTATTCAGTTGTCACTGTGATACACACAAATATGGAATTAGACCTTTTCTCCTTAGTTATAAATCTTAACAATGAAAAATAACAGTATAATATTTAATATATAATACCCATCAATGATTTTCCTTGCAGCTAATGTAATCGCCTATTGTTCTAAACCACAATTTATTACCTAGAAAGCTAATGAAAAAGACATGACAATATGCAAAACAGGTCACAAACCATACACAGCAGAATGAGAATCATTAAGTGAAGATTCTCCCTGTTCCCTAGAGAAAGAGGAAATTGTTACCAGGAAACATCAGCTGCCCCATAATTACACATGGATGATTCCTTCTCAGCATGAGCCCTTGTTTTCTGCAGTGTGCTTACCAAAGGAGATTTATAATACATTTATCACACAGAATGTTTTATGCATATATATTTTTTGCTGTTGAAAATTCCAGAGTACATAGAACATGCTTTTATTTTTACCAAAGCATGCTTTTTTTTTGAGAACTGAAGAAAATAAAAGAATTGATTTTTTTTCCCTTCAATTCTTTTGCAGTTGCAGGTGTGCCAGTCTTTCCCTTCTGGGTCATGTCTGTTCCACAGTTACAGAGGCAGTTTTAAGTTTCAATCAAGGCCAGTAATTGCCTCTGTTGGCCAGTGCTTTTCATAACCGTTTAGCATCCTGTTTCTATTTCTGCAAAAACTTCTTCACCTAGCAAGTTTGCAGGCCCTGGTGCAGTTTACAATAGAAACAACTGTAGCATCATTTTAAACTGTGTGGCCTTCCTTGTGCTTTCAGTGACACACCCACCCCATACTTACCATTTCATTTTGCTTACCAGTTTTGCTGTTGCTTATTTTTGCTCCCTCCACCCCATGTCTTGCACTATACAGAACTTTGAATATTACAGAAATGTAGGGCTGAAAAGAAGCTCATGCTGTCAGCAAGTTCACCCTCTGTGCTAACACAGGAACATATATGTATACACAGATCATCCTTAACAGATTCTTGTCTAACCAGTTCTTAAAAATCTGTATTGTTGTGCATTCTATAATCTCTCTTGGAAACCTATTCCAGTATTTATCTTTCCATATTGTTAGGATGTTGGCTACTAACTAACCTACATCACTGTTACCTTAGATTAAGCCCAGTACTTCTTGTTCTACCTTAAGTGAACAGAAGGAGTAATTGAACACCCATCTTCTTTGCAGTAGTCCTTAACGTAACTGAGGACTGCTATTAGATTTTTTTTTTCTTTCTATCTTCTTTTCTTGGAATGAAACATGCTCATTTAAAAAAAAATCTTTTCTTCTAAACTTTTTTTTTTTATTTTTATTTTTATTTAAAAGCTCCTTTGGACTCTCTCTAGTCTGTCCCTATCTTTTTTTAAAGTGTGCTGAAATTGGACACAGTACTACAGCTGATGCCTCACCAGTGCAATGTTCATCAGAAGGATTACCTGTCGTGCTGTAGATGCATCTATCTTGTAAATACATCCTAGAATGATATTATCCTTTTTGCAAATGTATCACGTTGTTGGGTCATTTTTAATCTGTGATCCACTGTAACTCCCAGAGTCTTTTCTTCACTACTACTACCTAGACAGTTATCCCCATTTTGTATCCGTGCATTTGATTTTTTTTTTTTGCCTGAGAGTTGTACTTTTTCATTATCTTTATTGACTTTTATGAAGTTGATTTCAGACCAATTCTCTATATTATCCATATAATTTTGAATTCTAATTCTGTCTTCCAAAGTTCTTGCAATTCATCCCAGCTTGGTGTCAACTGCACATTTCCTAATTGTACTCTCCACTCCATTATCCAACGGTGTAATTAAAATATTGAATAATATTATGTCTGGGACAGACCCTTCCAAGACCTTATATACATGTTTCTCACTTGACAATGAACCATTGAGAAGTACTCTTTGAGTAAAGTATTTTAACTTGTTATGCCTCCACCCTGTATTAATTTAATATAGCCCATATAATAGTTCTTTGTTTATAGGAATTCCATGTGGAATTGTATTATAAGGATTACTAAAATCAAGGAATATCACATGTACTGTACTTTGACAGTCTATTAGGTCAGTAACTCTGTCAAAGAAAGAAATTAATCTGGTCAGGCATGATTTGTTTATGAAAAATTCATGCTGGCTATTCCTTATAACTCTTCTGTCTTTCTGGTGCTTCAAACTGAATGTTTCATAATTTGTTGAAGTATCGTACAAGCTATTGAAGATAGACTGACTGGTCTATAATACTTTTGGTCCTCTTTGTTCGTCCTTTTGAAGACAGGTATGAAATTTCCTCTTCTACAGTCTTCCCCCCGACCTCAATGAATTCTTGAAGATAAGTGCTAATGATTCCAAAATTGCTTCAGCTGTCCTATAAGTATCCTATGGTGAATTTCATTAGACCTGTCAATTTGAATACAACTTACTTATCTAAGTGTTCTTCCACCTGTGTTTTCCCTATCCTGACTTATGTTCCTTCCCCCTTGTTACTACTATTGTGTTAAGCATTAGTTGTGTCACATCTTCAGTATTAAAGGACTAGATTATCAGCTCTCTTGCACAGCAAATGCCTTTCTTCTCCTAGGATATGTCTAAACTGGAGCCTTAGGTCAACTTAAGTCGACCTAAGAAACTCCATTTTCAAATTGGGCTTGTACTAAGTCAACCTAAGTGCTTGCTTATGTTGACTTAATAACACCTGCCCTTAAGGTCAACTTAAACCTTAAGTCAACCTATGTAGAGGAAGAAGCTGGGGCCCAGGACTTGATCTGGCCCCAGCTGCCACCAGCAAGGCTCGGAGCCTGATCCATCCTTTAGCCAATTGAACACAAGTGGCAGGCGGCTCAGAGTCAACTCTTGTCACCACTGGTAAGTGGCTCAGAACCCAATCTTGCCCCAGTCCTTGTTTCAGGTGGCAAGCAGCTCGGGGCCAGATGGGGCTCCAAGCCAGAGCGGGCCCCCAGAGCTGGATCGATCCCTGGGTGGTCTATGGTGGAATGTGGGGTCCAGAACCAGGCCCAGTTACATTGCTGTGGTATGTCTACTCTGTCTTCAGTTCAGACATACCCTTAAGTCGACTTAATAAGGTTGATTTTAAGTCAACTTAAAGTTGACCTTGTTGACTTAAAAGAGCCTCCCCAGTGTTGATATACCCTTCATGAGTAAAGACCTTTGATCAGCTGTCTATCACATGACTACATGGCTTTATCTATTTCATACATCTTGCATTCCTTCTTAGTAGTTTTTGTAGTTATCAGTTAGCTGACTTCTACTTTTTCATCTCAGAGAAGCTTTTCAACATAAATTTTAGCCTATTAACTATCTTCTACTAGGTAACTTAACCTGGAAGTATCTGCAAGGACAAGTGGCCATGAAAGAAACTTCACACTGCATTTACAATTAACAGGAGAAGGACATCTAGACATCAGAGGTATTTGCATTAGGAAGAAACAGGTCATTGTAGACATATATCAGCTCTATCTACACCTTCTTTACAAGTGAAGTGATCTCTACCAAGACCAAGTTTCTGATAGCCAAGGCCTGAAAACTGTTCACATGCTGCAGTCAGAATAAGAGTAAATTGAGCTATTCTTCTAATTTAAAAATAGATCTATTTCCTGATTGCCCTGGAAGTCCTTACATGGATATTATATGGTCGTAGGAACAGAAGGCAAAATCTTCCCAGGTTTGCACAATCAACTAAATGGGACTAGCCCACTGTTTCAGGCATGTTCCAAAGGGGCAGCCATGTTTGTTTAGTAAAGCAAAAAAAGCAAGGTGTCTTGTGGCACTTAAAGACTAACAGATTTATTTATCACATGAGCTTTCATCTGAAAAAGTGGGATATTCTCCCACAAAAGCTCATGTGATAAATAAATCTGTTAGTCTTTAAGTGCCACAAGACTCCTTGCTTTTTTTGTTTCTGGCATCAAGGACATATCCAAGTAAGCCTGTAAGAACTGTTTCCTTTCTGAGGTTCACTCTTCAAAATTGCAGAATTTTAACAGGATACATAATGGCTTCAAATTTGCAAACAATCTGCAGAAAATACAAAATTTCCTTATCTGATAGCTTTCTCTTACTATTTACCAATGTAAATGCTGTCGAGAGAGAAGAAAAAATTCTCTCCTTCCTTCTCAGATTCGAATAGGAAAGTCAGAGCCCCATTTGTTTAACCTAAAGTGTCTGAAAGAATAAAAAGACCCAGAACCAAACAATATTTCAAAATTCAACAACAAAGATAAAACAAAGCCCTTTGGTGTCCTGATTGATTTCTATTATTAATGAATAGACAACTGGTAATTGGGGGATCATACCTGACTTTCTTTAAAAAAATCTCACATGAACTTTTCCTAGGCAAAAGTTTTAAACAGAAGTGAATATCATTGATGTAGTATGCTTAAAGTGAACAGCAAAGCTGTAAAAGAGACAGAGAAAAAAAGGTATTTTTTCCTTCCAAAAAAACCCCACAACCCTGCCTTTAGGTGATTTGGCTAGCAGTCATCAATGCAAGTAATTTCATCCAAAGAGAGGTTTTTCCCTGAATAGACAGGTGATGAACTCATAGAGAACTTACAGAGGATAGAAATACAAATAACCATGCAGACAGATCTTGAAAACAATAGGCATCTTCTTGTGAAAAGACAAAGGATCATATATTTTCCCCAAGACGCTAAGAAAAAAAGGGGGGGGGCAAACCATCAATCTTTTCTTCTCACAGCCAGACTGTTCTTCTCACACTGGCCTCACAGAGCGTCTGATCCAGTGGAATTGTTAACAAGAAATCCACAACTTGCCATCTCATGTTCTGAAGTGGCAGCTGGATTAGTCTAGTCCAGGAAGGCAAGCAAGGAATCCTGTGGCACTTTTAAAGACTAACAAATTCATTTAGTGCATGAGCTTTTGTGGGAGAAAAATCTCTCTTTGTTAGATGCTAGGAAGATGGGGAACTTACAAAATGGGAGGAAAATAAGTGAAGGGAACTGTATGTCATAGGATCAGGTCAGACTGTTACCTTTCTGTCTCTGTCAATCTGTTATAGATTGACAGGGCCAGACAGGTATTAAGTTGACTACTACAGGAGAAGCCGAGGAAAGAAAACAACAGAACACAACTAGTCATCACCTACAAGCTCCAAATCAGGCCTCTGCAGCACATCATCAAGGATCTACAGCCTATTCTAAAGATGATTCCTCAGTCTCACAACCTCTCCTCACTTACAGACAGCCCCCCAACCTTAAGTTGATACTCACCAGGAACTGCAGACCAAACAACAAAAACATTAAAGCCGACATATCTCTGCAACATACTTTTGCCACCTTTTCCCACATATCTACACAAAAGACACAATCACAGGACCTAATCAAGTGAACTGCCACATCAACAGCTCACTCACCTGCTCATCCACCAGTGTGACTTGTGCCAGTATTGCCTCCTCACCTCCACCTTATATATCGGACAAACAGGAAAATCTCTTCTCAAGAGAATAAATGGACACAAGTCTGACAATAGAAATAACATTCCAAAATCAATAGGGGAACACTTCAATCTCCCTTCATCAATGATTTGTTAATAGCTGTGCTCAAACAAGTGAAAAACAAATCAAAGCTTCAAAAAGAAACTTCAGAACTGAAATTCATATGTGGATTTGATGCTGCTGTCTTAAGGTTAAATAGGAACTATGGATATATTTTTTTTCCATTACAAAGGGTGCTTGACCTCACCATCCTCTTTTTTACAGTGCTGCTTCACATATGCTGTTTCACAGGGTTTGGATCTTAACAACTGTTTTGATTTGTTGTTACAGTGTGACCTGATCCTATGACTTACTTTCCTTCATTCATCCTCCCCTTGTGTAAGTCCTCCATCTTCATAGCATCTGATGAAGTGGGATTTCCTCCCATGAAAGCTCACATGAAAAATAAATTTGTTAGTCTTTAAAAGTGCCACAGGACTCCTTGCTTGTTTTGCTTTCTCGTGAAGCAGTAGGACATCCCATCCCAGTACCTTTACATCTCCTAGCATGGCTTTTCAGAAGTTGGCACACAGGGCTATTAGCTACTTAGATTAGATAGTGTTCTGTTAGAATCATCATAAAATTATAGAATCATAGGTTTGGAAGGGACCTCATGAGGTTATCTAGTCTCACTCCTTCCTTAAAGCCGGACTACTCCCACTGTTGCCTAACTATCAGGATCAAATACTTATTAATTACTGTATAATCTGGCTTCTGGAAAACATACTGCACATGCACTGGTTTGCTTGTAATAATCTGAAGTAGGGTCTTCTAAAGCTTTAACCAGTAGCCTAACTCTGGTCTTTCTGTTAAAGTCAATCGGAAAGTGATTTCTAGACTGACTTAAGTGGGAGCAGAGTTAAGACAATACTGAGTGCTCTTGAAAATCATCTCTGTAAACTATAAACACTTCAACATGCTATTCATTTGGGAGTTTTACAAATTAAACTTTATCTGGAGTCCACAGATGCTTCCTGAAAGTGCCATTTTCAGGCAATATATTGGGCACAACAAAACAAAATAGTTCTTTAAAGCAACTAGACCCTTAAAAGATTAAAAAAAAACAAAAAACAAAACAAAAAACAAAAAACAAAAAAACAAATAAACAAACAAAACAAAACAAGCCATAGTGGAAAGCTCAGTCAGGGCTCATTGCTTTAACAAGTCTTTCCAATCAATCTTAGAAATTTCATACAATTTCTTTCTCAGTTATAGCTACCTTTCCTTTAGTCATAAATATGTCACAAAATAATCTGGAATTAAGTGGTCTTTTTCCAGGACATCTAATGCTGTATTTTCTACTACGAGGATATTGTTCCTGGTTTTTCTACCAAAGATAAACGTACTCTTCTCACAATAGTTCAATGTTTCTAATGAAGTTTTTGATGTATTATTTAGAATACAAAGGAATGGGTGGGGGAGTCATCTAAGGGTACGTACTGCTAAATTTATGGGAACTGGCATTTAAGTGGTCCATAATATAAATAAAGGACATCTCTTGCTCTATTTAGTACTCATTCTGCAAGAATCATGGCAATGTCATAGGATGCAAGATTCAAAACATCAACAGAACAGCCTTTCTGGATTTCTGCCTGATCAAATATTCACATGAACAAAATATTACAACTAATATTACATATTAGTTCTAACTTCTGTAATTTAGGAATTCTGACACTGCCAGAAAATGGTGGCATAATAAATTAGAGGAATAAGGTAATCAAAATATATGCAACAAAATTAATATACTATGATATATAATACAATGTATACTATTTTTTGCCATGTATAAATGTTTCCTTTTCTGTTTGGTTGGTCTGTCCACTTCACGTCCTCAGAGCTGAGTAATAGTTAATATGTATTTGGTGAGGCATTACAACACAAAGAAAAGTAATGTTTTGTTTTGTTTTGTTTTTTAATTCATTTCTATAAATCTATACAATGAAAAAATGAACCCAGTAAAGAAATTAATTTAAATTTTTACAAATTGGATTGCACTATTTTTGTTCTGCAAGTGCTTATTGAAGATTATGATAAAAGCAGCAGTGAACTGTTTTGCAGCTTCCATAGGAGATATGATGGCACATACTCATAATTTGTCAGCTTTAATAACTTTTAATTATATGGTATTATCTTAGAAATGTATACAGTTAACTTTACTGGCATAAATTAAATATCCAAAATTGTTTTCACAGACTCAAACACTGCAAACATCTATCATTCCATACATTATTGATAGTTGCTTCCATTTAAATGAATTATTTGCTTTTTCATCTGCATTGTCTTTATAATGGTACTTTCACTTGTCAGATGTAACCGTCTCATTCAGCATCCATACTGCTGCAATTTGTCATTATTTTGGTGGATATTAACATTGCTGTAGAATCATAACTCATATCTTTATCACCAAACCTAATAAATTTGTGCACTGACAAGATCTTCCTGACACATATCACGCATATATATCAGAGGGCAGCCATTTTAGACTGTGCTTAGCAAACAATGAGGAATTCTGTTATCTTAGAGACCAACAAAAAATTGGTGCATAAGCTTTTCTAGGTTGGAACACACTTTGTCAGATGCATTGACATGGGTTCTAGCCCATGAAAGCTTATCCCTCTACCTTTTATTTGTTAGTCTATAAGGTGCCACAGGACACCTCATCATTTGCATCATATATAGTTTCTCTTTGCCCTCTGCACTGTTGACATGGACTTCAAGGGTATGCCTAAACTTACAGTTTAATGTGAATTATTGAGGATTAATTCAAATTAAATCAATGTGTGGTTACACTGGCTTTCATTAATTTGAACTAAGGAATTCCTTAGTTTGAAATAATGAAAGCTTACTTTGAAGTTATAAAACCTCACTTAACTTCAAAGTAAGGGTTAATTCAAACTTATTAGTTCAAATTAACCCAGTTTAGCCATGTTAATTTGAACTAATCATTAGTACGAATTAATGCTTTTTGACCTTCTTCCTCCCTGGGTGCCTTCCTCTTCCTATATATTGGGTGGGGGCATAGACTTGCTTGGGGGCCCTATTGTCACACCAACCATAGTGCCCCTCTCCTAATTCAAACTAGCAAGTCCTGTCTGTAGACATTCTCGCTAAAATTGATTTTCCTAGTGGGGCCATGTTAGTTCAACTTAACTTAATTTGAACTAATAATTATTAGTTTGAATTAGTTAGTTTGAATTAAGTTAATTCAAATTAACTTTCTAAGTGTAGACATAGCCTTAGTCAGAAAATAAGTCCATCCTATTAAAGAGCCAAATTGCATATTTAATAGTAAATAAGGCTCTGAAGAAGAATAATAAAGGTGTAGATTAAACCATGATATTCATTTGAGACTATTGTCAGAGTGGTTTGTACATAAAATATATCAAGTAAACTGTCACATACAATTATCTGTGGTGGAAAACAAAACACAGAAGAGTGTGTCCACAGCTTTGAGTACAATAGATGTAAACAACTTATTGTAGATGAGAAGAGACTAAACAAATCAACCAACCAACCAACCAACCAACCAACCAACCAGCAAATAAATAAATAAATAAATAAATGACATCAATCTCTCCCCATTTACATACAAAATAGGAAATACCTGTAATTAAAAGTACAAAAAAAACCCTTCTCTCTGCAATTTTATATTGGTTGCACTTTAGTGTACTAATATCTGCAAAAACACAACCATTATAATTGATTTAGGTATCATAAGACAGCTAAGTCAAAAGAAAAAAAATAAAATATAGTTAAAAATTAAAAACTAAAATTTCTTTCATTAAAAAAATAGTATATACCCAGTCAGATTATAATGTTTCAAAGAATTGTTTGTTCAACGGTGGAGTTGATTGCAGGAGGTACATGCAATTTTCAGAAAAGAAAAGAAAATTAAAGATTTATAAAGGTGCTAAAATTACAGAAAACACAAAATTATGCAGCAAGTACAAAAGGGCCAGACTGAATACATATGGAAGGAATGCTATATAATTATTCATATAAGAGGCTTGGAGGTTGGCTTTTTATTATGTTAATTATCAAATCTAAGATTTGCAAGGCAGTCATTGGCCAGCAAATATCTAATAACATGTTGTAACCTCTTCAGGCCCAGGTGTTCATGTACTCCCTAGTAACTGGAGACATGTTTTTAAAAGAACAAGGACCAATCCACTCATATCATCCAGTCTCAGTACATAACCGCATAAAAACCTCTTTAGAGCACCTTGTTCTAGAATATTGTTGATTGGCATGATTTACCTGAATGAGATCTCTCAGGGATAAACCCCTTTTAAGTCACAGTATTGCAAACACTGGAGAAGATGGTTGGGAAGACACTGTTTGTGTAATGATTTATAGTCACTTTTTGGTTTGAAGAAATATGTTCCCTAGGATTTAAGACAGTATTAGAAGGAAAATGATGTAAGCTCATTACATAGGAGAAGTACTGTATAAAGAAGTAAAATGTATCATGAATGGCTTCAACTATGATTTAAAAAATAAAATAAAATAATAATAATAAAAAAGCATGTTACAAGAAAATGATGAAAATGCAACTGGAGCCTAAGATTCAGTCACTATGGAGGAAAATCCTATTCTACTGTTTGCAATAAGCAGATGAGTTAGGGAAGTCCAAGGTTGGACAGGAGAAAATATTCTGCCCTCCCCAGACAAAATACAAAATCACAAATACTCCAAAGTAGTCTCCTTTTCTCTAGAACTCCACAAATGGAACAGTCATAGTGAACAGATCAGCAAGCTCTTGCCCCACTTTAGTTTCCTGAGGAGTTTGAGGGAAAAATCTGTGTATGGCCATTAAACCCAACCCATTCCTCACATGGTGGAGCCACGCTGATTCTACAGCAGGAGGTGGAAGGCGCAAAATTTGCCCCTTAATGAGGAGCAAGAATTCTTTAAAAGGTATCTCCAAGAAGAATTAAGATGAACTAACATTTTTTTTTACCTATAAAACAAGACAAAATAATTATTTGAATGGTAAAACATAGTAGCATTATGAATCATATCTGCTATATCTATAACCAGGTCATGAGGGTATTTCCTTACTAAAAGTTTATCTACTACATATTCATATCTGGAAAGTTATAGGCATGTGTGTAGCTTGTATAGTTATTGTTTTCATAAGAAGTAACTCAACCAATCTTCACTGGATGATATGAAATATGTTTTCAGTTTGGGTGAGCTGCCACTGAACCTTTCTTCAGTAAATTAGAGACACTCAAAATGTTCAACATTAGGCATGGATCTTTCCTTCATGCATTTTTTTTAATTGCACAAATATGTATTTTACAATGAATTCAAATAAAATTAATCATTATTATTTTTTCACAAGTTCTAAAGGGGCAGCTGTATCAGTCTAAATCAGCAAAACAAACAAGGAGTCTTGTGGCAGTTTTAAATATTAACAAATTTATTTATCTTATGTGCTTTCATGGGATATGCTATACCTATATTTGTTAATCTTTAAAAGTGCCACTAAACTACCTGGTGTGTGTGTGTGTGTGTGTGCGTGTGTCTTCTGAGGCTGAGAATAGATATTTTCATCCTTGTCTTGTTCTATGAAGAAACAGAGGATTTTATTCACCTCAAATTTAATCAGTTTTTTTGTGGATTTCAGTTTCATCATTCCATCATTTACGCTATTGAATATAAGCAAATGGTCAGGCCTAGATTGTGATGCTTATGCTTTTGTTTAAGACTGTCAAGCAGAACCAACAGAGGAAAAAAAAAAAAGGATGGTGCATTTGTGTAATGCAATACCACACTCTTCCTGTGTGACTGTGAGCATTCCTTTCTAACTTCTGAGCTGAGTAAAAAGTAGAGCTGGGTGAATTTCTGTTTGTTAGAAATTGTGACATTTTCAGTTTTGTTTGGCTTTCTTTTTTTTTTTTTTTTTTAATTCCATACTAAAATGAACATTTGAAATTCAGATATTTCCTGCAAAATATTTTTAATATAGTCAATATACATATTTTATTTTGATTTTATATAATTTTGGTGCTTCATTGTATAGCTCAATTATATTTTAAATATTTTTTTAAATTATAATATACAATACAAATGTATTCTAACTGTTGATTGGTATTATAAATAGTTTGGTGAATAGTAGTTCATTCACCCATTGGTATTCTTAGTGGCCATATGTAATTGGGTACTTTAGTACTCAGTTTGCAATTTGTTTTTCAATTAATACAATAAAAACATATTATATTTCGAACAAAAAAGTCATTTGAAAATGAAAAATTGAAATGTTCCATTTTGAAATGTTTGAACTGGACTGCTTTTATCTTACTAAAATGTTTTATTTTTATTTTTTAAAACAAAATTTAATTAAAATTGCCACATTCCCATGAAAAAATTCAGTTTAATGAATTGTCACTTTCTTACAGAAAAATGTTCTCTAGGAAAATTACAGACCAGTTTTATTACCAATATAGTGCCATGAAGACAGGGCTGGGTGTGGTTTTGGACTATGGAGGGCCATTGGGGTTGTCATAGTGACAAATGGGAGGGCTGTTTAGGTGCTAGGGAAACCTGTCTGTCTGGTTCCCTCTCTCTCAGTTCTCTTTCAATAAAGACTCCTTACACAGATCTGAATATGCTGCCTCTTATTATTGGATTATAATTTCCCCTAAAACACTACATCTGGTGACAAAGGATGGGATGTGTGATGGAGTTGGGTATCCTCAACAATCCTGGCAACTATGGAAAACCAGAATGCAAGAAACAAAACTTTGATTTACTGCCTGCATGGAGGTTGACTTGTATCTCTGAAGCCTATCTGTTTGCCTTAAGGGCTAGCTGACTATTCTGAAAGCTGATCTGCCTGCTGTTAAGTACAAGTGAAGAGACAAAAAATAACCACAAGAGGGCATCATGGCTTTACTTACTACAACCCTCCAACAGTCTGACGATTTGTCAGATTCGTGGCAAAAATATACAGCCTGATTTCAAAATTTTGTAATAGCAAATGACATAACTAATGAGAAGAAGGTACCAGTTTTTCTAACAGTCATTGGAGTTAAGACATAGAGTTTGCTATGTAATTTGCTTTATCCAGAGAAGCCAGAGCAGAAACTTTACAGGAACTTAGTGGAAGTTCTGGGAGCACATTTTTCCCCAAAGCAACTAGTAATTTCAGAGAGTTATAGGTTCTACCAAAGGAACCAAGGTTAAGATGAATCAGCTGCACAGTTTGTAGCATCTCTGAGGAAGCTGGCAGCACACTGTGACTTCAAGAACATGTTTGATTGGAAATGCTGTGTGACAGGCTGGTGTGTGGTCTGCACAGTGAATCACCACAGAAACACCTATTGACCGAAGGTGAACTCCCCTTGCAGAAGGCTGTGGAAATTGCAGTCTTCATGGAACATGTCACCCAGGACATGCAACCAGTCATGGTCAGTGTGCATAAAGTATCCCCACAACCTACCCACAGGGCAGCGGGGAGACAGGAACGTTACCAGTGTGGGAAGCAGGGACACCTCTCATCAGAGTGCTGGTATAAGGAACTACTGTATCAAAAATGTGTTAAGAGAGGGCACAATGAACAGGCCTGCAAGCAAAGGAAGGATGAGACAAACAGAAGAGGCAGACCTGAGAAAAATGGATAGTTGGTTCGGCGGACTAAGAGGGAGATTCTGCATGCAATAGAGCAGAATACAGGTGATCATAGTGACACCCAATCAGAAGATGAAGATTCCTTCCATGTTTTGTCTATAACAGCTGGCCCATGTAAATTCTGGGTGACACCTCTGTTGGAATGCAAACCTGTACAGATGGAATTGGACACTGGCACAGCTATTTCATTAGTTTTTACATTGTATATGAGAAGGACTTTAGACATCTGACACTTAAGCCAACATTAGTTGTTTTGAAGACATACACTGGGGAGACTGTTCCCCTGTTGGGTACTATTAATGTGAATGTAGAATCAACGGACAGACCGCAAAGCTACCACTGTTTGTGGTGAAAGGGAATTACCTAGCCCTTATGGGAAGATCTTGGATCAGGAAAATCCAACTCGAACAGGCAGAAGTACATCAATAGGCTAAAGAAGAAATGAGTCTAGCAGCGGTACTAGCAAAACATGCTGCTGTTTTCGGTGAAGACTTAGGCAGCATGAAGGGAATCACTGTGAAATTAAATATAAAGCCTGATTGCCAACAAAAAAGTTTGAAGGCCAGGATGGTGCCATTTGCCATCAGACCCAAGGTGGAAGAAAACTTGGAGTGGTTAGTCAAGGAGGGAGTCTTAGTGCCAGTTACTCACAGCCAGTGAGCAACACCCGTTGTGCCAATAGTGAAGAAGGATGGCTCCATTCAGATTTGTGGAGATTTCAAGGTCTCTGTCAACCCAGTGTTATGTGCAGAGCGATATCCTCTTTCCCGCATTAAGGACATCTTTGCACGTTTGAATGGAGGACAAAAATTTAGCAAGACTGATTTGAGTCAAGTGTACTTCCAGATGCATGTTGAAGAAGAATCTCAAGAGTTGTTGAGAATTGTAACACATAAGGGGTTGTACAGATACTGTAGTTTACTTTTCAGCATTACTTCAGCCCCAGCTTTGTTCCAAAGGGCAATGGACCAGATTTTGAGTGGTTTATCAGGAGTACAGTGCTATCTGGATGACATCCTGGTCACTGGCAAAGATGAGGAGAAACAACTTATGAATATGGAAGCTACTCTGCAAAGAGTGGAAGAGTATAGTCTACTTGTTCAGAGAGACAAATGTAAACTTTTCCAGCCCTCAGTTGAATATTTAGGACATATAATTTATGCTGATGGTTTCCATAAGTCTCCAGCCAAGGTTAAGGCTATCTTGAATGCTCCAATACCTCAGAATATAAGCCAACTTTGCTATTTTTTAGGGTTATTGAACTATTATGGCAAGTTTATTGCACAGTTAGTGACACTACTGAAATCCCTACATGAGCTTCTTGGGTCAAAAAAGGCCTGGAACTGGACTGAAGTCTGTGATTTTGCATTTAACAAAGCTAAATGCTCACTAGTAAACTCTAGGGTTCTGAGACATTTTGATCCATCTTTGCCCCTACAGTTGGCTTGTGATGTCTCCCCTTATGGAGTTGGGACTGTATATTCATATATTACGCATTCTGGCAAAGAGAGGCTATCACTTTGCTTCACACTCCCTGGCCAAGTCAGAAACTAACTATGCCCAAATTAGACGTGAAGCACTGGGCATTGTTTTTGGCGTTTGGAAATTTCACCAGTACCTGTAGGGAAAGAAGTTCACACTTGTCGCTGACCATCAACCCCTGACATCAATTTTGGGGCCACACACAGGCATTCTACCTTTGGCTGCTAATCGGATGCAATGATGGACATTGATACTTTCTGGATACACATATGAAATCAAGTATAGGCAATCCTCTTTGCATTGCAGTATTGATAGTCTTTCAAGGGTACCCTTAGTGGTATGCTGTCAAGATCAAGTTCAGGAAGGAATCTTTTACTTTGAACAGGTGGAAAACACACCTGTCAAGGTTACTCAAGTGAAAAAAGCAACACGGGTTGACTCAGTACTCTCACAAGTTATGGATTTTGTGATCCATGGAACATTCTAACCTGACTCTCAGGTCTCACCTGACCTCTGCTCCTAAGTGTCTAGGAGGACAAAGCTATCAGCCGAATCCGGGTGTTTGTTGTGGGGTATGCGTGCCATTATCCCACCTTCATTAAGACCATGTTTGTTGGAACAGCTCCATTCAAGTCACTATGGCATAGTGTGCATGAAAGAAATTCCATGGAGCTATTTCTGGTGGCCAGGCTTGGACAGGGCCATCAAAGTGACAGTTAGAGCTTGTATCTCATGCCAAAGCATTTACCACACCTCAGTTGGCATCCCTTCACCCATGGAATTGGCCCAAAAGGCCATATGTATTTATTTGTGTTGATTTTGCTGGCGCATTTGAAGGATGTATGTTTTTAATTGCTGTGGACACCCATTCAAAATGGCCAGAAGTCTCTGTAATGCAGTCCACTATTACGGAAACCACTATCCAGACCCTGTGTGGCTTTTTTAGTCGTTATGGTTTTCCAGAACAGCTGATGAGTGAAAATGGACCACAATTCGTTTCTCAGGATTTTGAAACTTTCATGAAGGCCAACGGAATACATTACATCAGGTCAGCACCATATCATCCTTCCACCAATGGACTTGCTGAAAGGTTTGTACAGACTATGAAGCGAGCTCTAAAATCTGCGAAGGGATGTTCACCTCTTCATAAGCATCTGGACAACTTCTTTTTATTCTACAGAAACACTCCGTAGGCTACGACTAAGGCATTTCTAGCTTTTCTTATGATGGGATGGCAGTTGCGCTCTTGCTTTGATTTGTTGAAACCATGAGACACATGGCAAGTGGTTCAACACCAACAGCGGGACCAGGTCAGCAGACATTCACCAAGAACAAAGGACCGCACCTTCAGTATTGGACAGTCTATTCTCACTCGAAATTATGCTTCAGGAGCTAAATGGGTTCCAGCAATGATCATCGCCCAGGCAGGACCTGTTTCCTACTCTGTCCAGATGGCAAGTGGCCTGGTTTGGTGATGGCATGTAGATCAGTTGCTGCTCCATCATACCCATCTGGAAGATGCATTGCCAACGGACATACCTGACTTCACCCTTACAGATGATATAACAACAGAGCATGAAACAACTGTTCATGTCTCTCCTGCTCCAGCCCCCTCTTCAATACCTTCAGCCTCCCTGGACCAACTGGACAGAACTTCCTCTCCAGTTCTGGCTACTTCCCTCATACCTGTGGTCACACCACTACCAATACCATCTTTGGTGTGGGCACACCAGAAGTTTGCTGTAATACACCTTGGGACAGAAGTCCTCCTAATTTGCTGGATCTTTAGCTAGTGGTGACCCCCTCTTCTTGGGGCAGAATAATTCCCCGGGGGTTTGCTGGCAATGGGGCGGTCTATCCTCATCTCCTAGTTTAGTCCTTATTCTTTCAGGGGGGGAGGCTTTATTGTTTCTGGGGAGGGAGGCCTTTTTCATTAGAGGAGGAGGAATATGTGTTTTTTTGGACTACCTAGGGCCATTGGGGTTGTCATGGTGATAAAAGGGAGGGCTGCTTAGATGCTAGGGAAAACTGTCTGTCTGGTTCCCTCTCACTCAGTTCTCTTTCAGTAAAGACTCCTTACACAGCTCTGAATATGCTGTCTCTCATTATTGGATTATAATTTCCCATAAAACACTACAGTGGGTTAAGCCAGCCTGGTCTGCTAAAGCCAACAACCCAACATGCAGTGCCAAGAACAGTTCGAGAAGCTACTTGAAGGAAATTCTGGTCTGTTTTTTGAATTGGTATGAGATCAAGTAGCTTTTATCCTGTGTCTCCTGGATGCAGCTCTTCTTTTTGTAGGAAACTTTCTGCAAACTATACGTGTACACACTTTTATTAGTTTAGGAGGGCAAAAAGCAAAACTGCACATCCAAATATCCTTGTATATTGTGAGGTATTACATTGTGAATCTGAATTTTGAAGCTGTTCCCTGTCATTAGAGTGAATTGAATGAAAACAGTGGAACTGACCTCTTCCAAATATTTAGGAGGGTTTGAAATCTAGCTTTTAAAGGTAAGGCTTGAGTTTACCTGTTTCCTCCATTTCAGATGGTAAGATACAATCATCACAGTCAGCTTGCAACAAGTGAGCTCTATAAGATAATGTAAATACAACCTTTTATTCTTTGCTACAATGAAATCTTAGGTTTTTGTTTGTTTGTTTGTTCATTTGTTTGTTTGTTTGTTTGTTTTTTAATGGATACATTATCCAAAATGATAAATTGCATATTATGACTGAGTTATTTTTTTTTATGTTGAAAAGTAAATTTTCCCATCTATACTTGAAATTATCCATAGACCTTTACAGCTGCTAGATTGCTGGCAATTATTTTGACTGCTTGCCAATGAATTCTCTGCAAATACAACATGCTAGATTTGACATGAAGTGTAAATCTATCTTTAAACAAAGAAGATAGTTTGGCATTTCTGTACCGAAAATGAATTCTAAAGGAATGTTTATTGTACTATCCTAATATATTTCACAACTATTTTCAAACATGCTGGTTTGTAGGTGATTTTTTTTGGAAGTTTATTTGGAAATGAATCTGTGGAGGTGAAAGTCTAATGATGAACTATACCTATTCACAAACTATTCACATTTATTTTGATTTTAGTAATCCTAAAACATGAGATCCAAAAGGGTAGCCATGTTACCCTAGTCCAGTAAAACAAACAGAGAAGAAGTTCTGTGGCACTTAAAGACTAACAAATTTATTTTTTGCATGAGATTTCATGGGGGAAAATCCTACTTTGTCACACTTCAAAGTGTCTTGACGAACTGAGATTTTCTCCCACAAAAGCTCATACAAAAAATAAAATTGTTAGTCTTTAAGTGCCACAGGACTCCTTCTCTGTTTGTTTTACTAAAACATGAGGGTCTCTAAACAACATAACTTCTCAAGATCCATTCTGCTTAATTTATAAAATGCTGAAGAAGTCCAGACTTGAAAATATGGTATAATATGGTAGGGCAAAGTATTAATATTTACAAACAGATTAGACGTTATCTTCAATAAAACTACACACCTAATCTATGCAATCCACCCATCTAGACGTAACCCCTTTCAGTGTGGACAATGAAGAAAATTATCTGACTCTCTCTATGTGATTAAAACAAAGCAAAGCAAAACAAAACAAAACAAAAGGTATTTTTTCTTACTGTCCACATGAGAAGCAGAAGGGGAAAAAAAAAAAAAAAGACATTTTCCTGTCTTTCATTCAGAAGAAAAGTATTGTGTACAGCCATTACTTGCCTCAAAAGTTTAGATTATTAGTTTAGCACTATTAGTGGAATTTAAATATTTTAAAATTACAGGAAAATAAATGATCAAATGAGCTCTTTGCTTTGCAACAAATTTGTGAAGAAAAAATGTGATTTTCTGATTGATTCGGGTAATGTGAATGAATTATTAGTCCTTACAGTAGCAAAGAAAATTAATCTTTTGAGCACAATGAAATTAAAAGGTTTTGGCTTGCCTGATCTGAACAAAGTAAGATGAATTTTTAATATGGCGAATTAATTAGGCACATAATGAGGAATAAGATTCATAATAGCTCTAATTCTGATAAATAGCAACATATCCAGATTCTAAAGGAAATAAATATCATCTATCACAGACACACCTTAAAATTTTGTTCATAGGGAAATATTAATAGTAATAGAGCCTGTATAAAGAACTTTAGATAAATTCTATTTGCTAATGTTGTTCAGTGCAATTATCTTATGTATTAACCCTCATCTGTAACTTTTTGTGGAGCTGACCATTGGACATTATTCATTTCTGAAGGTGTTAATGTACCATAAAGGATTCTTATTATCATTAGACATACTGTCTGTGCCAGGTGTTGCATGTTATTTGCAACTGCCCTGAAGATCATTTAACAGCTTATAAATCTTTATGGTCCCAAGATGCTTTGCTACAGTAATTTGCATCTTTAAATAGCTTTTGAACCATGAGTTTTAAACATAAGTAACAATCAAATTTTGTTAACAAAGTGTTATGCAAAAACACTCAGGATCTTTTCAGGAGGGAAAAGGCAATG
>ML681993.1:43242692-43266335 GCA_007922195.1 Podocnemis expansa | reverse complement strand
AAAGAATTTATGAATGAATTCATAATAATTAACACCATATCTCTACAAAAGCATGTATTTCTTCAGCCTTACTATAGTATTGAATAATAAGCTAACTCTAACAATTCTATTAGAAGTGATAAATTTAATGTATACTTTAATTCTCACAACTTAACACTTAAGTATTTCACACAAACAACACCAAAATATATTGTCAGATTGTGATTAAATAGAAAGAATTAACAATTTCCTGAAAAAATCTCCATTTGTTTTTCAGATTTTAGACTTTACTTGTTGAGTATCCTTTATGTTCTTAAGTGAAATATGAAAGTCTCAGTGTAAAGACATAAATCCTGCTGGCACATACAAAAGTGCTGTATTAATTCAGTGTTAAAGTCATATTGTGAGTTTCAAGTATGCTAGTTTTCTGCACATAATTATGTCTGCTACATGGTACACAGTCTAATAGAAATACTAGTCATAACTGATAAGCATAAATAAGCATAGAAGAGGTAGAATTTCAAAGGCATCATTCTTCCCTTCTCAGATAGCGGCAGTCTTTCTGTATTGGTGAAGCTCCTGAATGAGTCACACTTATGACAATGTATGGATGATATGATTACAGCCTGCACAGGTGCCTTAAAATTGTGTGCATTCTCTGTAGATCTCAAAAGATCCATAATAATAGGTGCCCCTTTCAACCTGAAATGGATGGTGCTTTGGAAACTCTACAGAGTCTCCTATAAGTCTTGTCAAATTTCTCCTAAAATCAATGGAAATCTTTGTAATGACTTCACTGGAATTTCTACTATAAATTTTCCCTTCGTACAAGATTTTAAGTGAGAGAGAAAGAGAGGGCCCATAGTTTCAAACTCCATTCTTAGTGATTCTTAAATAGAAATAGTTATTTCACATTCATTTTGGTACTGCCTCTTCTGTAGTATCAGCATTAATGATGTTTCAGATGGATAGCCTTGTTAGTCTGTAAACAGCAAAAACAACAAGAGTCTTGTAGCCCCTTAAAGACTAACAAATTTCTTCAAAACTGAAAACAGTCAGATTTGTGGGCATCAGTGACATTTGTGATTTTTCAATTTGTCCACCAACAAAATGAGAATTGATTATTGGTTAACTTTTATTAAGGATTAGGAAGAATAATCCACTTCTGTTTTTGCCCCGTGAAAAGGATCAAAGAAGTTGAAAACCCAGATGCCTGTCTCAAAGTATGTCAGAGGAAATCCTCTGAGTTTTTGAAGAGGCATGGGCTTAACATCAGGAGTCAGGGGCCTAGTAGAGTCATACTTAATGAATTTATTCTTATCCAACAAAAAGTATTTATGTATGCTCACTTTCTTCACTGTTTAATTGCTTTTAAGAAACAGAGGGTTGACTGAGACATGAGCAAGGAATAAATACAGTCTTGAGGACCTTTTGCTTCTGTGGAAGCTAGACAACATGGGGTGTAGAAAAGGATACACCTAGACCATTGCAAATGCATCCAGATCCTGAGATTAAAAGAAACTTGAGGGTGTTTGATCTGTGGAGATGCATGGATCCTCTGCTAGATGATTTTGGGTGAACTCCACTAATTCTACTAGAACTCTGTTAAAGGCTCCTGGTCCTCAAATGGAAGTTGTGATTTGGTCCTACATAAAAAATGCAGAATATTTTCAGGGATAGCAAAAATGTATTATATTTAAGAAATCTCTTTACATCTGTGTTTGAAAATATGAAGACATCTCTGCTAGAAAAATCAACTTCAGAAATACCAGGGAATTTTAAAAGTTCTGAATTCTGCATGTTTGCCCACAATAAGCAAATATGTGCTGTAAAATGTTATGCTGACTAAATTAAATTTTAGTCCATGTATGGTATTCATATAAAAGTCCAGAACAAACAATTCTTCTGAAATCACAAATATGGAAGAAAGATTAAGCAAAATCTAACAAGTATGAAGCATTTAAATCTTGTTAGGCAAGTTTATATAATGCATGCAACTGGAAAATAACTTCAGGTCCTAGTTAGAAATAAGAATCTGCCTGTAAATTCTTCTAATTCACTGCTGAGAACCTACTGCCAAAGTGTTCTGTCTTTTAAACATGGCAGTGGCATTTTTGATCAGATTATGTTTCCTTGGGAGCGGAGGATGAATACAATACACAAAAAAACGAAAAAAAAAACCAACCCAAAAAACCCAACCAGATTCTAGTCTTACATTCTCTCTTTGATACTGAAGCTGATGTTTATATGCATTTTTAAACTGTCTTAGGTAAACAAGTCTTATTATTTTAAATACAAAAATCTATTGACAATGGTAAGGACGCATTTAAGAAAATCTACAAGTCACTTAAAATTAAACATAGAATTTCTTTTAACACTTTTTTTCTTAACACTTGTTAGTAAAATTATCCTGATGTATTTATTTATTCTCTTTTAACTTCCTGGTTTTGGTTTTTGCCCCCCCCCCCATCAGTGATGGAGAATCTTAGAAGATTATGTTTGGAAGGTACCTCAGGTGGTCATTTGAGTTCAACTCCCTGCTCAAAGCAGGCCCACACCAATTAAATCATCCCAGACAGGGTTGTGTCAAGTCTTACCTTAGAAAAACCGCTAAGGATGGAGACTTCATCACCTCTCCAAGTATCCTGTTCTGGTTCATCATCCCTTTCCTGGTGAATTTTTCTTTTTTTCCTCACACCCAGTGTAAACCTCCCCACTGCAACTTAAGAGCATTGCTCCTAGTTCTGTCTACTACCACTGAGAACATACTAACTCCATCATCTTTGGAGCCCCCATTCAAAGAGTAAAAGGCTACTTCCAACTCTCTCTTATCTTTTTTCAGACTCACCAAGACTTGTTTGCTGAGCCTGTACTTATTAGTCATGTGTTTTTTGTCCCCTAATCATCTCTGTTGCCCTCTTCTGGACTCTCTCCAATTTGTCCACACCCTTTCTGTACTAGGATGCCCCAAATTGGACACATTTCTCCAAATGTGACCTCACCAAGTCCTGAATGGGGGGGGGGATCACTTTCGTTGATCTGCTGGCAATGTTTCTACAATACAGCCCAATATTTCATTAGCATTCTTGGGAATAAGGACACACTGGAGGCTCATGTTCAGCTTCTTGTCCACTGTAATCCTCTAGATATACTTCTACAGAATGTCTGTCTAGCCAGTTGGTTCCCAGTTTGTAGCAGTGCATGGGATTCTTCTGTCCTCTGCAGGATGTTGCACTTGTTTTTGTTGAATCTCATTAGATATTTTGGCCCAATCCTCCAGTTTGCTTAGGTCACTCCATCTTCTATCTCCAGCCTCCAGAATGCCTGCAAACTTGCTGAGGATGCCATCCACCTGCCGTCCAGATCATTACTGATGCTGTTGAACAAAACAATTCCCACATTGACCCCAGAGAGTTGTTTCTGGCTACCAACTAGACATCAAACCAGTGATCACTGCATCTGAGTCTGAAGATCTTGTCAGGTTTCTATCCATATTTAAGACCATTCTTCCAATACCTACTTCTTTAGCTTGCTGATAATATTGTGGGAGACCATATTAAAAGCTTTATTAAAGTCAAATTCCAAAGAGGCAGCCATGTTATTCTGGTTCTTCGAAAGAAGCAAGGAGTCCTGTGGCACCTAAATACTAACAAATTTATTTATCTCATGAGCTTTTGTGGGAGAAAATCCCACTTCATCAGACACTTTGAAGATGGGGGAACTTACAGGATGGGAGGAAAATAAATGCAGGGAAGTATAAGACATGGGATCAGGTCATACGGTAACAGCAAATCAGAGCATTTGTTAAGATTCAAACACTAGGAAACAGCACACAGAAGAAGGCAAAATCAAATCACCTGTTGTAAGGTGAAAGGATCCAAAGTCACAATTTAATCCTGCTTCCACACAATGAATCTACATATTAAATCAAGATCAGCTGTTTCTCTTTGAAATCTTGCTGTCCCATTGATTTGCTTGAACATGGTTAAAAATTCATCCATAGAGTGATTAGAAAGATGGAAGTGGTCAGCAACTGGTTTTTGAGTGTTATGATTTCTGATGCCAGTTTTGTGCCCATTTATTTTTTTGCACAGAGATTGTTCTGTTTGTCCAATGTACGATGTGTGTGGGCATTTTTGGCACATGATGGCATAAATCACATTAGTGGAAGACCAGGTGAATGAGCCCTTAATGGAGTAGCTGACTTGTTTAGGTCCCATGATGGTGTCTTTTGTGCAGATATGTGGGCAAAGTGGGCAATGTGGTTTGTTGGAGGAGTATGTCACTGCTTTAATGTTTGCATTGTTAGGCCTATAGTAGCTAGTGAGTATCTGTTTAAGGGAAGGGGGTTGTCTGTATCCGAGGAGATGGCTGTCTCCCATGGTTTGAGAAAGTGAAGGATCACCTTTTAGAATAGGGTGTAGGTCCTTAATGATCTGTCATAGAAAAGGCCTAACTTGGGAATAGTATGTGGTGACTAGTAGATTTCTATTGTATTCTTACTTGGGCCTCTCCTGCAGAAGTAGACTTTGGGGTACCTGTCAGGCTCTGTCAGTCTGTTTTCTTAATTCTGCATGTGGGTACTGTAGTTTAAGAATGCATATCATCTGTCACTACATTGCCTCTCCCATGCTTTATTTGTCTGTCCAGTGTTTTATGGAGCACAAACCAATTAAAGATTTTTTTTTCCCCTCTCCATGAGATCTCTTAGTAATTAGGGCTTGAAAATATATATCTAACAACTGTTAATAGGAAGGGATAGTGCCATCAGCCATGGTAAAAAGTTTTTCCTAGGTTATGGCTGTGAAATTGAAAGTCATCATCTGACAAAGTAGGATTCACCTACCATAGCTTATGTGATAAATAGAATAATAGAAACTGGAAGGGACCATGAGAGGTCATCAGGTCCTGTCCCTTGCACTCATGGCATTACCAAGTATCCTCTTAAACTATCCTTGACACGTGCTTGTCTAAAAATCTAAAAAAATAAAATTGTCATTCTTTGAAAGTGCCACAGAAGTCCTTGTTTGTTTTGCTGAACTAAACTAACATGGCTATCGCACTATAATGGGACATTTATGTCGCTAGGGGAGCAGGGGAGGGGAATTGATATTCACACTCCTGAGTTATGTAAGTTATACTGACATAAGCAGTAGTGTAAAACGTAGCCTTATGCAGGGGCGTCACTGGTGCTGGGCACATTGGGCCTGTACCCTGAATCCCGGTGCCAGTGCCCTGGGTCTGGTGAGCCCCGCCTTTCCTGGTCTCTGGCTTGATCGGGCCAGAGATCCTGGGACCAGCCACCTGCGGCTGTGGTGGCCGCTCCGTCCCCATCCACAGATGGGGATCCAGGACTCAGCTGCCCACGGCCACCACAGCTGCTTCCAGCCCCGTCCCTGGCTGGGGATCTGGGGCCCAGCTGCCCGCGGCCACCACAGCCGCTCCTGGCCCCGGCCCCAGCTGGAGGCGTGGCCTTCGGGTAGGGGGCAGGGCCTCCGGGTAGGGGCAGGACCTAGGCCAGTGCCCTGGGTCCATTCCCTGGGCAGCAACGCTCCTGGCCTTATGTCTGTGTCTCTTTCTGATCAAGGGGCAATTTACTCAGAGTGTTTATATAATGTGCCCAAAGGTTATAATCAGACAAAAGAGAAAGTTTGGATTAGAACTCTGAATTAGGACAGAGCTACATTTTTCATTGAGAACAATTTTCAAATTTCAGTGTGTGTGTGTATGAAAACAATGCCCTTTTGAGAGAGAATGAGAGAGAGAGAGAGAGAGAATATACAAATTGTTTCCAATGGTCGGTCTGTCTGTTTATTTATCTATCTATAGATATAGATATCTTTACAAAATTACAGTTGACTAAAGAAAAAAAATACTTGTCAGTTACTTTTACTTTACTCTCCCAGAATTCAAGTTTACGTGATGATCCCTTTTGTGCATATACTCTTCATGGAGATTAGGAGGCAATTAATAGTCTTTGCATTATGATTTCCCACAGTTACCCATCTAGAACCTCCTGAGTGGGTACATGGTTTAACAAAAAGCATTTTTTATAGCAATAAAGAAAAATGTAAATATTATTTTATAGCATTTGACAAAGATACTGGCTATGTTCACCTAAAAACAACAAGGAGTCATGTGGCACTTTGAGACTAACAGATTTATTTTTCGCATGAGCTTTTATGGGAGAAAATCCCACTTCCTCAGATGCTTCAAAGATGAGTGAACTTACAGAAAGGAATGAAAATAAATGCAAGGGGGTGTAAAACATAGGATCAGGTCATACAGTAACAGCAAATCAGAGCAGTTATTAGGTTCAAACCATGGGAAGCCTGAAGTCAAATTACCTTTTGTAATGGGAAAAGAACCCATAGTCTCGATTAAGTCCTGCTTTCACAGAATTTAGCTTGCATATTAATTTGATTTCAGCTGTTTGTCTTTGAAGTCTTGATGTCCCAGCCACATCCCTGATGACAGTCGTTAACAAATCATTCATCAAGTGATTAGAAAGATGGAAGTGCTCAGCAGCTGGTTTCTTTGTTCTGTGATTTCTGATATCAGCTCTGTGTTCATTCATTCTTTTACGCAGAGATCATCCTGTTTGTCCAATATATAAGGTGTTGGGGCATTTCTTGCATGTGATGGCATAGACCACATCAGCAGATGAGCAGGTAAATGAGCCTTTGATGGAGTAGCAGGCTTGATTAGGGCCTATGATGGTATCTGTTGTGCAGATATGTGGGCAGACTTGGCAGCGTGGTTTGTTGCAGGGGTGTGTGCCTGCTTTAATGCTTCTGTTGTTAAATCTGTAGTTGCTGGTGAGTATCTGTTTAAGATTGGGTGGCTGCCTATAAGCAAGGAGAAGTCTATCTCCCAAGGCTTGAGAGAGAGAGGGATCATCTTTTAGAATAGGCTGTAGGTCCCTAATGATCTGTTGCAGAGGTCTGACTTGGGGGTTGTATGTAGTGACTAGTGGTGTTCTGTTGCATTCTTTCTTGGGCCTCTCCTGTAGTAGATGACGTCGGGGAACCCATCTAGCTCTGTCAATTGTTTTCTTACTTCCCCAGGTGGGTACTGTGGTTTGTTAAATCAATTCTACCTTAATTGATTTAACCAAAGCAAAATAAAACTTGTTAAATCAATTCAGGTTGAATTGGTTGAATTGATTTGACAGGGCCAGATGAATAAAACCCAAATCAAACTAGCATCTCTGGACACCTGACTTGCTAGTTTGATTTTGGAGATGGGCACCCTGGGACATGTAGCAACATGGCCCCCATCCAGGGCCATGTTGCCACCCAATGCCCTGCCTGGCTATCACCTGGAGAGTCAGGGAGGGGAAAAAAGCACCCGGCGCAGGGATTCCCCTGCACCCTGCATCCCTGCAGCTGGCCCTGTGGCTGGGAAGGGACAGTGGGGCACCCGGCTACCTTTCAGCAGCGCTTCGGTGCTCGGAGGCTCCCATGCACTGCTGGGCTTCTCCGCACCTGGCCGGGCAGTGGGTGCAGGAGCCAGTATGCCCAGCTGCCCTGGCTTGCTGGCTGGGCAGGAGGTATGGGAGCCGGCTTGACCAGAAGCCGGGGCAGCCAGGCATGCTGGCTCCCTGCCCAGCTGCCCCTCTATCTGCCGGTACGCCTGGCAAGTGGGGTGCACCAGCTCCCTGCCCAGCCACCCCTCTATCTGCCAGCAAGCCTGGCAAGCAGGGTGTGCCAGCTCACTGCCTGGCCACCCTGCTAGCTGCCTGTAAGCAGGGCACACAGGGTCCCCAACCCAGCACCGCATGTAACCCCCTGCACCTCCCCTCCCTCCCCGGCCAGCATGCTGATTGGCTCCCTGGCCAGGGTTCTGAGGGGGGGTGGGACTTCCTTCCAGTGTGCAATGCACTCTGGGAGGAAGGTCAATTGTTGTATCAATATATGGGTCTTATCAATATAACAGAGCTAGACAGGGTTATTACAAAACCAGAGTTTCAAAATAACCCTCATTTCAATATGAAACTAGGTTTTGTTATATCAAAATGATTTTCCTTACTTTGAAATAAGGGAGGTCCTTATATTGAAATAAGGAAATGCCATCTGGATGTAAACATTTTTAAATCAAAATCACAAGTGTTATTTCAATTTAAAACATGCTTGTGGACATGCCGACTATGTCTGATGAAAACATGCAACAATTTACAAGCATTTCAGAATGTCTAAACATTGTCATAAGTTTAATACCTATTTAACCATATTAGTAGGTGAAACAGAGGAGTTTCTAGCAATGAATCTATCTGTTTTTGGCCAAGGCCTAAAACAAAGAGCTAGTACCCGATCTGCCAGCATCACACCTCCAATTCCCAAGGTTCCCCCTATTCTTAATAATGTGTCTGCCACTACACTGTCTTTCCCTTTGATATGGACTATTTCTGTGAATTGGGTTCCAATGTAATAATTTGGAATTGGCCTTCTTAGCTAAGGGTATTTCTATACTGACAGATGCAAATTCATCACCATCAGTTCAGCGTTCCAGGAATGGTTTGCAGCAATTCTGAACTTGCTGCAGCGCTCCCAGAAGTTAGCCATGGAAGTCCTGAGGGCCAGGGGGGTATAGGGGAAGCCCATCTGCAAGGAATTTACAGTCGGCTTTCCCCAGCTCTGTACTGGGATCTTACAAATTCACAGCCATTTACGCAAGGAATTTTACATTCCTTGTGTAATGGGTGGTTGACTGCTGCCAAAAAAGCCCTCAAGTACAGAGCAAGGCCTAGTGTAACCATTAGAGATGACTGCAGAACAGTCAAAACTTAGAGACACTGGATTCACAGCTTATTACAACAATCAATAACCCATTAACAACCCCACCACCAACTCCCCCTTAGGTATCTGCCCATTTCTTAGAGGAGTGTTACTGGGGCACTTCACCTTTAAGAGTTCCTTGAAATATGTATTGACGTCTTTCTAAACAATCTGTTCTACCTTGTATTAGCTGTGACACTGAGTACATTTCCCATATCTGAAGAAATCTGTGTAAGCTTGAAAGTTGTTTCTTCCACTAACAGAGGCTTATCCAAGAGAAAGATACAACCTCACCAATCTTGTCTCTCTAATACACTGATACTGAGACATCAATACTACTGCTAACAAAATCACCAAATGACAATCATTTCTGATTTTAATAAATTCATATTCTTCAAATATTTGTATTTAGGAGATATGTTTTGCTTCTGTAGCCTGTAAACTTTTTGTCTGAGAGACCCTGAAATTGGGATACCTGTTAGCTCTTTTCCATTGTAAACATTAAAGCAAAGGTAGTGTCTGAGTGCACTTGAAAGTTGTTACCAATCTCACAACCAGCTCTACAAGGAATAAAAGGCTTGATTTTATCCAGCTGAAGTATGTACAAGTTTTGACACTGACTTCAACGGGGATCAGCTCAGGCAATAAAAGCAAACATCAATTTAACTGGTATTGCATATTATAAGAAAAAAAAATATATTTCAAAGGTATATAACCTTGCAAAACAGAAGAAACTCTTCAAATGTGACCACTACTATTTTGACATCTTATCTTGTACTCCAAAGATGTCTGATTTCTAATACACAGTTTGAAATTAAATATTTGATCCTCATGTTTTCTTTATAAAGTTATTTTTACTGAAAAGGCTTTTCCTTCAAAGATTTCTCTTTTAAATTACAATTTATGTCATGATGGATATGAAACTAGAGCAATTCCATGCCCATTAACTTAAAAATAAAAGTTCACAAATACAGTTTAAAAAAAAAAATATTCCACATACTGCAGCATACATTTGTTCTTAACCAGCTGGTTTGTTCTTTAGAGGCCAGTAGGTTTTTGGTTTTGTTTTTGCTTTTTTCCAAATGATTAAATGCAGCTATATCTGAGTCTTCTTTTTATTTGCTTCTGTTCTGTATCAAACCACACAAAGTAAGATGAAAATACATTTTTCTTCTTGTCTTGCTGTCAGGCATTAAGTCTTAAAATGTGTCAGTTTATTACAATAGAAAAACAGAATTGAAGGAAGTAGAGATGATCGGTAATTATGGCTAGGGATATTTATGAATGAAGGCATTTCCAAGTACAAAAGATCCAGACCAGTAGAAGTTCTCAGTTGATAATTGTACCAGCAAATCTCATCCCCAATTGCCTCTCCTTTACCTACATTACGTAGATGACATTTTCATCATCTGGACCCACAGCAAAGAGTCCCTTGAAAAATCCTAGGTATTTCAACAATTTCCACCTCCTCATTAACCTCAGCCTGGACCAGTCCACACAAGAAATATGCTTCTTGGACACGACTGCACAAAGAAGGGATGGATGCATTAACTCCACTCTATGCTGAAAACCTGCTAACCCCTATATGTCTCCAGCTACCACCAGGGACACATTACATGATCCATCATTTACAATCAAGCCTTAAGATACAACCAGCTGTGCTCTGATCTCTCAGTCAGAGAAAAACACCTAGAAGATCTCTATAAAGCATTCTTAAAATTACAGTACCCACTTGGGGAAGTGAAAAAACAGATTGACAGAGCCAAACAGGTACCCAGAAGCCACCAACTAAAGGACAGGTCCACCAAAGAAAACCAGAACACCACTGACCATCACCTATAGCTCCTGGCTAAAATATCAACAATTATCTACAACACATCCTAGAAGATGTTTTTCACAGAGACTATCCCATTTGTCAGATGTGTAAAACAGAGTGGCATTGTTAGCACATGATGACACATATCACATTGGAGGATGATCCAGTGAATGAGCTCTTGATGGAATATCTGGTTTGATTGGATCCTATGATGAGTTTCATTTGTGCAGACAGGTGGGCAAAGTTGGCAAAAGGGTTTGTTCAAAGGATATGTGCTTCCTTTAATCTTTCTTTTATCTGGTTGTTATTGATGAGTATCTACTTAAGGTTGTGGGGCTGTCTGTAAGCAAAGAGAGGTCTTCCTCCCAAAGCTTGAGAGACTAAGGAATTGTCTTGTAGGAAAGTATTGTATGATGAAATACTGTAGAGGTTTGATTTGGGGGCTCTTGGTGATGACCAGAGGCATTGTGGTGTTTACAGACAGCCCCACAACTGTAAGCGGATACTCATCAGCAACTACAGACCACATCACAGAAACATTTAGGCAGGCAGGTATCCCTGCAAAAAACTCCATTATGGTCAACTTCACTCATATATCAGTACAAATGACACCATCATAGGATCTAATCAAACCAGCTACTCCATTAGGGGCTCATTCACCTGTTCTTCCACCAATGTGATATATGCCATCTTGTGCCAACAAATCCACTCTGCCTTGCATTCTGGACAAACAGGACAGTCTCTGTGCAAAATAATAAACAGACACAAATCTGCCATCACAAATAACAACCTTCAAAACCAATAGGGGAATATTTCAATCTCCCTATGCACTTTGTAGAAGATATGTAAATTGCTGTACTTAAAGAGGTTAATTACACATACAACCCTCAGAGAGAAACTACAGGGTTAGAATTTGTACGCAAATTTGATACCAGTACCTTGAGCTTGAATAGAAATATCATTTGGCTTTCTCATTAAAAAAAGTGATTTTCCCTCTCTCTACCTCCTCACTTTTTAATGTGTCATTCCATGGTATTTGAACAGCTGCTTTAATTTGCTGAAATAGTCCAATCAGATCCTAGAACTTACACTTCCCTGCATTTATTTTTTTCTTCCATTGTATAAGTTCTTCATCTTCAAGCATCTGATGAAGTGGGATTTCTCTCACAAAAAACTTATGCATTAAAATAAATGTGTTAGCATTTAAAGAAGTGCCACAGAATTCCTTGTTTATATCAAGTCTGTAATCATATATTTATCTTTCTGTAAGATGATAGGTCCAGATTGTAAGCATTGATTTAAGATTAGTTTTCAGTTCCAGCAAAGGGACCTAAGTTACTTTTTGACTCCTTCACTCTTGGGGACACCCAGCTGGGGGCTCTGAGTTCCTTACAAAATTTTAGACTGTTCTATTTTATGTTAGTTGCCCAGGCTTCTGGGGTCTTCTAGTAACTAGAATTTGCACCAGTGTAGGAAAAATACCTGTTAAACAGAGAGGGTGTGAATTCAGCCACTGATCATTTTAAACTTACTGATTGTGTGGTCTCATTGTGTGGTTGTTTTTTAATTCCTCACACCTCCCTAGTAATAAAGTCCTAATTAATCTGCAGGTAAATGGTTATAACTGTAAAGAAACTGAATTGGAATTATGCATACATAACTGATGGCAGAATTTTTCATTAAAATTAATTAAATGTTTCCAAATTCTAATAATTCTTCTCCCTCTTCAGATCATGAATTAAAGATAAATTCAAAGCACTATAAAACTTCAAGTCAAATGGCAAGGATTCTGGGTGATTTTGCAACTCTATATCCATCAAATGGATCACATTTATAAATTAACTTTGGGGCTAAAATACTGAATTTTGTCTGTATATAAATTTTTGCTTTGTCTGATATTTATAGTTCACTTATATATCCCATCAAACAGATTCTAGAATAGTCATCCTAAGAGTGACCAAATCACCTACTGACCAGCTAAATAGATGTTGTAATTTGCAAATTCTAGTCACATGCATCTGGTTTTAGCAATTAAAATATCTATACACATATTTAGGATGTTCTACTCTAGGTAACATAAGAACAAACTACATCTAACACAAACATGCTCTCAGCTGATAGGAATAAAGCTCAATGTGAGGTGAATGAGAGTGTTAAAGAAAAGAACTTCCCCTGAATTGTCAGGAAATTGAGACCATTCTTAAAAGAGTTACTCAGCACCAGGTAAAATCCATCTCAAAGCTTTACTGTGCTTTTTCAAATTATTTTCATCACTTTTTTTTTTTACTTTGACAATTAAAATTTAACAAGGAAATGATACAACACATGCAAAATCAGTGGCAAAGCAAAATAAAGTGTTACATTATTAGCATAAACATAATAGAATAGTTAAAGCAGTTGTAAAGTAAATTTGTAAATTATTCAAAATTATTCAGTAATCAACAGTCTTTTGCATTGTGCATGAGTTGTCAGTTACTGACAATGATAAATGATATTCCAATCTGTTATTCACTGGATGATAATGTGCTATTCACATCTGAATAGATTTATCCACCCATGATATTTTTTTTAAGTTCTTTGTATTATTCAACTGTTATTTAGTAACAGTCCCTATCTGAATTGCATGCAAAAGTTACTTAACTTAATGTTACTTCTACATCCAGAGGAGGACTGAGAGTCTTCAAATTGTATTTAGTCAAAGAGCATAATATAATCTGAAGGCTATGACCTAGGTATTTCAATTCAGGAGTAGATATCTTGAAAATGTGAAGTGATCCAGCTTTTTCTATACCTTTAGAAATACCTATAGACATTAGCAGCTGCCAGCTGACACATATGTCTAATTTATTTTGTCGGAGGGTGGGGAGAAGGGAAAATGATCAAGATCCTCTTCTGGTTAACAGCTATGTAGCTTCACTGACATCAATGGTACTACATCAGACTGGGCCAACTGAGGATTTGGTCCTATATCTTTATGGAAGTAATGATGAAGCTACAGTTTTGCTAGACTGTTTATTATAACAACTAATGAGGTTGTTAACTGCAATATATTCAGAGGTTAAGATTAGTCAAAAAGCTAAGTTAGAGTAATATGTGTCACAGCTAACAGGTAGGCTGTACTTCTGTTAGAGCTGGTTAGCTAACAAGCTTTCTGTACGAAGGGGGAAAAAAGAACAATCAACCCAAAGCAGCATAAAAAGACAGAGCTTTGACAATTTTTCCCAATGTAATATTCCATATATATGTAGCAAATTTAAATACTTTGTTTCAATACATCAAAAACTCTTTATTTAGCTTTTGGCACTGAATTATATAAAAAATAAAGCTAATTTTAAAATAAAAGAAAGTTTTGGTCCCCCCCCCCATACAAGCCATTGAAACTTTTAATTCTGAAAATTTCAGAATGGGATGTTTCAGCATTTCCTAAAAGTAGATTTTTTTTTTCAAATTAAGTTTTGTAGAAAAATACAATTTTGCAAAATAAAAAATATTAATGTTTTTGATGAAATATGATGTTCCAGCAGATAACTGTTTTGATAAAAAAAAATCTCCAGTTCATTCTGTCTCTGACCATTCTTGGTTTCACTGAGTGCACCCCCATCCTGGTCTCCGCCTTTCAACTCCACATAGAATCATATACTTCTACTCTCCAAAACCATGTCCTGGGTTATATTCCCCATGATTACCTTGCTCGATTGGCTCAAATCCTGCAGTTCTGTTTTCACTGGGGGTGGTGACAGTGTTGAGCAGTGGACAGATACATCATGTTAGGGGGCCCTAAGTAATGCGCTATAGTTTATAAAAGTGGTGGCACTGACAGCAGCGACAGCCCATGTGGTTGCTGATGCTGCTGTTTTGTGACATCTTTGCTTGCTATTGTCAAAAATTAAAAATTCCTGAAAGGTGCCCCCCCCCCTTTCCAGTAGAAGCAAAATATCAGTAGCATCCTGAGGATTGCAGCAGCCAGGGCCCAAACCTAAACTGGCGCCTCAGCCCCACTTCTGGTCATGCAAGACAGGAAAGTTCTGGTGCCACCCCCAGCTGCCTTGAGAAGAAGGGTCTGTTTCTGTGGATTGGAAGGGGAATGGAGGAGGGGTCAAAGGCTTGAGGGTGCAGATGAAGGCTTGGCCAAAGAAAGGAGGCGGTCAGCAGCCCTGACCCTCCTCCCTGGCTTCTGCAGGATTGGAGGCAGTTTCTTCAATCAAAGCACCTAGAGCAGGAAACTTCACGGGAACCTCCTCCCCAAGCAGGTTTCATCCAGCACTTAGCTGCTCCTTACCCTCTACCCCAGCATAGCAAGGTAAGTCAGGGAACTTTGAAACCCTGACTACAGTGACTGGGCTGGGGTTTCCTATGTGAAGCTCTAAGGTGATGGAGGGATGGGTCACATCCCCCAGTCTTGCCCCCCCCCCCCCGACTCCTTCAGAGCTGGAAGAAGCATTTCAAGGCCCAGCATCTCCAATAAGAAGCCTGGAAACAGCCCCCTCCCACTCCTAGTTCAAAATCCAGGACAACCTTTATCTTCTGCTGATATTCATGCTCAGCTGAGCTGTGAGTGACTGTCAGGCAGCAGCAGCAGCAGCAGCAGCCCACTGAAGCATAGTTTGGTGGCTGTCCACCCAGTGCAATGTTCCAAGCTGGCACCTGGGGTCATGCCCTCTAACTTCCCTTGATACACCACTGCAAATATTTCATTTCAACATTTCCAAAATATTCTGACTTCTTTGGTTCAGTTATTATTTTCTTTGTGAATTTTACATAAGCTAGCAATGGTTTTGGAAGAGCTGAAACTGCATTTTTGATGTGAGTAAACTTTCAGTTGGAAAAAAAAAATCACCCAGCTATTCTCATAAGCTTCATTACCATGAAACACAGTAATCAGAGCTTCTGGGATGTCTTCATGTCTGGAGCTTTATTGAGTAATAGGTTGTGTTGGTTCCCAACCATGATGGGAGAAGGAGACACCAGACTCAGTAGTTTTAACTGAGAAATGGGTTTGTTTATTTAGCGCGACAACGGGGAAAATGTTTCAGTGGATAATCACAGTGACAGCTTAGTAACAACACTTGTTTCAAAGCATCAATTTAGGTAGCAATCAACAACTAAAACAGCAATCTTACAAGACTAACTGAGGTAGCAAATCCATATAAGTAACACAGCAAAACTGCAAGGTGTTTGCAACAAAGAAAAACTGCTAGGTATTCACAATGAAACAAAATTGCAAGGTAAAACAAATCACAAAGTACTCCTAGGGGATTTTTATATATGTACCACAACCCAGGCACCACTGACCAGCAGCATGAACACAAGGGGCATGGTAAGGGACACGACACGAGCTAGCTTTCCTCGGGAGATCCAACCGTCAGAGTGATCAGTTCCGGCGGGTAACACGTGAACCTCCATAACTTCTGTCAGTTGACATCTCCTTTTTATAGGATTTTTAGCTCAGTGTTTCCTGGTCTCTTCCCATACTAGGGGAGGGTCATATTAGTAGTTTCCACGATTGAGTTAAGTTGTTTATTTCTTAGTTAAGTTTTTTGAATTCCTAGGTGGGACTCAAATTTCCAGGCGGATCATAAATTCTTAGGTGGGTTCCCAAATTCCCAGGTCATAAATTCCCAGGTGGGTCCCAAATTCTAGGTGGGTCATAAATGACTAGGTGGGACCCAATTTCCAGGTGGGTCCAGATTCCTAGGTGGATCATAAATTCCCATGAGGTCAGTACCTTTGAGTTATGCTAGTCTGTAGTCATCCAGATTCCAGGACAGAGCCTCCTACACCGTCCATAAGGGGTTTTAGTGTGTGCTTGGGAGGGGGTGGCAAATGGGGTGCCCAGGCAAGCGGTCACCTATCATCGGGCACGAACAGGTTGCTTATCTCTAGACTCATATATTATGACAATGCACTAAAGTGATTTTGTTTTGAGATTTTTTTTTTAATTTCCCTTTCCATTTGAGTCTCAAAAAGAATAGAAAAGTTACTGTACACCTACATTTGACCTCTTTAAATCTGACAAATAATAGTTCCTAGAGGCAACAGGGCTGTGTCTACACTGTGGGGCTCTTCTAAGTCGATGTAACAAGGTTAGCTGTAAGTCAACTTAAAGTTGATCTTGTTAAGTCAGTTTAATGGTATGTCTAGGCTACTTAAGGGCATGTCTACACTGAAGAATGTGTAGACATACCCAAGGAGCATTACTGGGTTTGGGCCCCACCCTTACCCTGCCCCACCACAGATCCCAATCTGTCTCCAGGGCTGAATCTGGCTCCTGCAGCCACTAGAAGGCAGATAGGAGCCCAATACAGCCCCAAGCTGCTTGCTGACAGTGGTAGGAGCTGGCTTCAAGCTACCTGCTGCTTGAGGTAAGTAGCTCAGGACCGGATCAGACTCCAAGCTGCCTGCCAGCTCTGAGCTGCTTGCTGGCAGCAGCTGGTACTGGGTTGGGTCCAGGGATCTGGGTCGGGCCCTGGAGCTGAATCATGAGTAATTGGGCAGGGCAGGGGGTAGGACCCAGGCCCGGGCCCCAGTTCCTGCTGTCTAAACTGCATTAAGTCAACTTAAAAAAATGTAACACTTAAGTCGACTTTCAGGGCAGGTGTTAATAAGTCGACTTAACCAAGTGCTTAAGTTGACTTACATTCTGAATGTGGCCAGGGAGTTCTTTAGGTCAACTTAAGTTGACCTAAGACTCCAGTGTAGATATACCCCTGGAGATCCAAAACTGGTACTCCTGTATTCCTCAGCTCTATTTCTCTGTTGCAGAACAGATTAATTAACTCAACTGTGATTACAAATGTGGTTGGCTTCTTTATCACAGATTTTGCACTGAATAGTGTGAGGTTGAAATCTTGATGTCTGAATGTTTTTTGAGCATATGCAAATTGTCTGTTAAGTGATTGTACTGTATTACATGTTACCCTTTCTTTTTGTGAATTTCTTTCCCTATAGTGGTTGGAATTTTCACTGTTTATTTCTTCTTGTTACAGCTTGTATTAAAGACTGCAGTAGTTGAAAAGCTGGCCTGTGTAGCAGTGATGTCATAAATATATTGAACAATGGTACTTTCCTCTGTTCCCTAGAGGACTGAGTTAAGGCAAATTGTTGCTGAAGGTATCAGTAGCCATATGTAAAAATCTTAAATAGTGAAATGCAGGGTTGTGAGGAGAAGGAAAGCAGAAGCCATGTTCTAAAATATTGGAAATTGAAATTGCAACTATGAAGCATCTTTTAGATTAGTCTTAGGCACAGCACTAGACTGTTTGGGAGTGGGATTAATAGGAGCTCTTGTAACCAAAGTTCTGAGGTGTGATGCCACTTGATAATGGAGAAGAGCTCCAGTCTACTTCCTGGATGAGCAAGGGGTCAACGTTCCACTGTCTGTTGGGAGTTCCTCATTTGTAGGACTAAATAATATATGTTCAAGGGTCATGGGAGCTGTGGATTTGTTATTTGTTTGCTGAACTTGGTCTTTATTTTCTGTGTTGCTGCCATAAGGAAAGGAGATGGTAAATCAAACCACAGAGAAAGTAGCACTGGTTTGGGGAAATAGAAAAATATATTCACACTTAAAATCCATCTCATTTTTAGAATTTCAACTTTTGAAATGTTATTGACATTTTAATATTGAATGTCAAATTTGACCAGCTCTGCTTTAAATTCTTCTTCAGGCTGCAGTTTCTGGCTATGCCTGGTTTTCCTGAGTCCTCAAAATAACTCTTCTCAATGCTTTTAATGATGAAATATTTGCAAATCACTTTTTGCATTATTTAGGCTTTTGTAGTACCAATATTTAATCCCAGAGATATGTCAGTTTTGCTTTTTACAAGGAGATAATATTTAAATAGACATACAATATCTTGTAAAATTAAATGGTTGAGGTCTAAAATAAATATGATAAATAAAATAGGTGGAAAGGCTGGGAAGGTGATTGTGGTAAAGCAGAAACTATGATCTTAAAAAAAAAAATCTTTCCTCTTTGTTTATCCAATTTTGAAAATTTCTGAACTGCCAGTTTTTTTTTTTTTTGGTTTGTTTGTTTGTTTTTTTAATATATATTTTTGCCTGATTTCTTGAGAAGAATCTCAAAACCATTACTCCACACTTTCTGCACAGGTAATTGTGAACAGTTTCTGAAGCCTCACTGTTCTTTTCCTTATCCTCTTAGCTGAAATTAGTACTAAAGGTGCATATAATACACCACTAGTATTTTCAAAGAATGATTAAACTGCTATCAACACAAAGAAATAATTAAAAACAAACAAACAAACAGACAGACAGACAATTATGTTGAACAGGATTCCTTTCTTGTGGAGAAAAAGGAAAAACACAAATATTTTGTTTTATACTTCTCCTCTCTGGAGCAGATTGGGTTAAATATACTCTGAGGAAAGGCAGTTTCTCTTATTGAAAAGGATGATAAATTGTACATTTTTAACAATATTTGTAAAAGAAAGACGTTTTCAGTTCTGCAGCTTTAAACTTTTTCCCACAAAAGCTCATGCAATAAATGTTTTAGTCTTGAAAAGTACCACTAGACTCCTTGTTTGTTTTGCTGAACTAGACTGACACAGTATTCCTTTGGAACTAGTATTTTATAGGCACGTGAGCACACATACACACACACACACATAGAATACTGTGCAAATATTAATAGACTAATTCTGTCAGTGGTGAGTAAATATTTACATAACATGGTGGAAATCCACATTGCTTTTAACAGTCACTGGTGGACTGTTTCAGCTTGGAGATTTGGTTTGTATCTATTTCTAAAACCAATACAAATTGTTGTACCCTTTTCCAAAGGATCTTTAATCCTCTGCCAGTGTCTCCTCCTTCTGATGGTACTTACCTAAAAAAAAGAGAGAGAGAGTCTCCCTGAGGTACTTCTTTTGCCAGCTGTTGAAGTAAAGATGTACTATAATGGTACCTCAGTGGAGTAGATGCATTATAATGATGTATGCCATTGAGGCATAATCAGTGACAGCTCTGATCACTGCTGTGCTGGGATGCACTGGTGTAGTACATCATCAGGATGATAGCTAGAAGGCACAGAAGGCTCAAGATGGACTTTTTTTGGTGTATTGTTGTGAATAGAACACTTTTAATACTATTACTGTTTGAGTGGCAGCCTTGTGCTTGGGCATATCTAAACAAGTGGGAAAATGGAGTCCAAAGGGAGTTTACAGACAACTTCAAAGGAGTAGCATGTTCTTTTCATATGCTGTGCAAATAATTTTTCACTGGAAATTCTTGACCAAAGGCTTCAGGAAAGCATGGAAAGAGATAACTAAATAGATAAGCTAGGAAACATAACAGCCTTCTTAGTCTTTTAAGGACCAGATTTTGCCACCTTTGTTTCTGTTCAATAGTAACATAATTGAGCACATAGTCCCACTGGTATCATTGGAATTAGTTCTTAAGTGAAGTGCTACACAAATGAAGTAAGAATTCTGTCTCCCAGATGTTAAGTTCAGCATTTTTAATTGGATTCTGACAGTATGCCTCTATAATTTTAAATCAAAAGTATATACAAAATTCTCACATCTGAACATATGATATGTTTTTGTTCATGAACATTATTTATAGAAGTTATTGGAGACTTGTTATAGACATTCAGAAATTTGTTTTAGTAACAAATAATTCACAGAACCCATTGCACGTTTTGGAAACAAAGAGCTGGAGAAATACTTTGAAAGATGTGGATTTCCTCAGCTGAAAAATGAAGTCTCTGGTGAGAGATGTCATGTATTAATGTTAGCCAATAGCCTAAAATTAAAATTCTGTATCTCATTGTCCATGCTTTGGAATGCTTAGTCCATTAGTAGTGGGGGTTTAATGTAATGTGATTGCTTCTACTGGGTTCTCTTGATTTTAAATTATTCTCTATCATTTGTGTATGTGTGTGTCTGTGTATGCATGTGTGTGTCAATTTCCTTCTTTCTTTTTACATTATTTTTTAACTTGCATATTATAAAATAAATTTTGAATCACCAATCTGATATGCTCCTATCAGGGTTGGCTCTTCCAGTGAGCCAGTGTGGCACTGGCTTAGGGTACTGCAGTGTAGGGGCACCAGGGGTGGGGTGGGAAGGCCCAGAAGCTGGAACCCATGCTCCCACTCCTCCCCTGAGCTAGCCACTCTGCCCCCAGAGTGGAGCAGGCCGGCCCATGGGGCGGAGTGCACTCTCTTGCTCCACCTCTGGGCTGGCCTTCCTTGTCCCTACGGTGGAACAACCAGTGCAGCGCAGGGGTAGGAAAGCAGAGCCTCTCTGGGGATGGGATGAGCCATCCCAGAGTGAAGGCACCTCCCCTGGTGGTGCAAAAGTGTCATTGGCTTGGTGTGCCACAACTGCTTGAGCTGGCTCTGGTGTCCTTTGCGGCATAAAGGAATATAAAGGGAGAAGAAATTGTTATACTTCCTCAGCAAGGAAGCAGTCCCTGCAGACATAGAGTTGGCATAGTCAGATTCCTTCCCCAGATCCCCTATCAAAAAGGGTTTTGTCAGACACAGTGAGTAATGTGGACAATCCACTACCAGGAATTTTTATTTGTGTCTGTTCTGGGGCAGAGGTAAGAAAATAACTACTCGACCAATATCAGTTTATTTATGGTCCTTTTTAAACAATGGTTCTTGGTCACAACAAAGCTTCTTGAATCTATAATAAATTATTGAAGAGGTACTGCTAAGAGATTGGAGAAAAGAACTTGGAAACAGGAGGATCCTTTTTTTTTTTTATTATAATTGTTGAATAAATGAGGTACTTCATGTGAACCTAAGCCAGTCTACCTTGTGCCTAGAAAAACAGTGGAAAAATGCTAACACCCAGAACTTGTATGTGGATTGACCTTTCTGGCTGAGTACATTATATATGAGGATATCTATCATATCTTTTCCTAGAAGAATTCAACACAGGCTGTAATTTATGTGGGAAATACTCATTATACTATCCTGAGGGAAGTGATCTGCAGCTGTTTGGATAGGGTAGCAGATACAACAGTAGTGGTTTGTTCACTACATTGATGCTTCAAGAGCCATAGGAAAATCCACATCTGTGTTCAGAATTCCTTTGTGGTCCCTTCTAATGCTATGATTCTAAACATTGCCCCTATTTCCTAACTTTCCTCTCTCTGCCATCCAGCAACACAGATCATTCAGGAAATATAGTACCATTGGTTGACTATCAGAGTCATAGGGTGTGTTCACACAGCAGTCTTACTTCAAAACAACAGAAGTTGCTTCGAAATATGAAAGGCCATGTTCACACGACGCACCGTTGTTTCGAAACAATGGGTTCCATTGTTTTGAAACAATGGCATTGTTTCAAAACAACTTAAACCCTATGTGGGGATGAAACAATGTTGTTTTGAAATGATTGTTTCAAAACAATGCCATCTGAACATGTTGTTTCAAAACAACGGTGACTTGTTTTGAAATAACTGTTCTCTGAACATGCTATTTTGATTCCTGCTTTTTTCCTTAATTTGAATTAACAAACTGTTAATTTGAATTAACTTATTTCAAAATAAGGCATTATTTTGATACAATTTGTATCAAAACAACTTGTATCGAAATAACTCCCTGTGTGTGAACATAGCCGTATAGGCTATGTCTACTCTACAAATCTAAGTCAAATTTATTAAGTTGACTTAATAAAGTCTACTTAAAGTTGACTTTAAGTAGACCTTATGAAGTCGACTTAGTGAGTCCACATTGAATTAAGTTGACTATAAAGTCGACTTAAACCAGGGGACCTATTTAAAGTTAACAAAGTCAACTTTCAATGGGTCCCCTGGTTTAAGCCAACTTTATAAAGTCTACTTAAATGGCCCCACTGCACTAAGTCAACTTTATAAATTTGACTTTAATGGCCATATTGTGTTAAGTTGACTTTATAAAGTCCACTTAACCCTTAAAGTCGACTTTAAGGGCAAGAGTTATTAAGTCAACTTAAGGAAGCTCTTAAGTTTGCTTAATGAACTCCAAATGTGGACAGGGCTTTGCTTAAATCAGCTTAAGCCTCCTTAAGGTCATAGTGTAGACATACCCATGATGAACTGCACTTTACATCTCTTTTCTGTCCCTCAGCACTTCACTTCTTTCAAGGCTTCAATCTTCCTAGGGCTGAATCTCCACATAGTAGGCCACATCCTGTTTCCCAAATGTGTTTACATGACAGGCCCAATTGGGTTCATCAAGCTTTCACTCCTGTAGCCTGTGATAGTGACTAATTAAAGTTCTAAAAGTGTAGCTGTATTAGTGTAGTTCAGCAAAATAAGCAAGTAGTCCTGTGGCACTTAAAGACTAAGAAATGTATTTATTGTATGAGTTTTCATGGGAGAAAATCTCACTTCATCAAACTCTTTGAAGATCCATCTTCAAAGGATCTGATGAAGTGGGATTTTCTCCCATGAAAACTCATGGTTAATTAAAGTGACACATGAAGAGCTTCTTTAAAACAAAGTATTATTTGTTCCTTCACACAAAGGTATAAAGCCTGCAGAGTACTGGGGTAAAACAACAAAAGGCTAATGTTTTACCTCCATCTTCTTCTTTCTTTGTCAGCCTTTGTAATCTCCCTTTAGTCTAGTGAAAGACATCTCTCACTATGCGAGATAGACTTTCTGCAACATTTCCTCAGAATGTGCCTCTGGTATCATGCTGACAGCACCCACCATCCTGTCGAGCCAAGCAGCTTTGGCTATATCTATACTGCTTTTTAAATCTGGTTCTTTGGGCATGTTGACTTTGGAAGGTGAGAGCTTGACACACCCATCCTCATCCCCAACAGAATATTTGGACATGGGTACTGAGTGCTTGCTGATTCAAGTCAGGCTGAATCGTTTTTGGAAACAAGGTGGTTTGTGCTGAAACATGATTCAATGCCTGATCTTAAAGTGCAGGGTAGATATACCTTATAATGTTTTAATATTCCCTTTGATGATAGACATAGGCTGTGTTCACACAGCACTTTTGTTTCGAAACAACCTCGTTGTTTCGAAACAAAAAAAAACATGTTCACACGATGCACAGTTGTTTCGAAACAAGGGGAAGCCCTTGTTTCGAAACAACTG